>CAUYRT010011244.1:0-67212 GCA_963574885.1 Lepilemur ruficaudatus | reverse complement strand
CATTTGTCTATTTTTGCTTTTGTTGCCTGTGCTTTTGGGATCTTATCCAAAAAAATCCTTGCCCAGATCAAATCCCCAGATCCCATATTTGTCAAAAGACAAATATGGCATGATCTCACTCATATGAGGAATATAAAGAAGTTGATCTCATAGAAGTAGAAAATAGAATAGTGGTTTCCAAAGGCTCACAGGGAGGCTGAGGCACAGTCAGGACATCTTGCCTTCCCTGCCTTCTTCTTTCCATTATACCCTGCAGAGACAGCTGCAACTGGCCTGCACATTGGCTGCTTGTGATTTGGAATCACATCCCAAATGCCAAATCCAATGTCAAAAGATACCAAGAATCCAAAATATCTTCTTAGTCCAGTGTTCACCAAAGAGTGTTCTTCAAGAGTTCCATGCAAAAAGCTTATGAAATAGCTGCCAACGTTATCTCATTTTGGAGAGTCTTAACGTTCACCAGCCTACACAAGGTTGTGAGAACAGCTTATTTAAGTTCTGCAGTGAAAAAATTCTCTGATAGTTCTAAAGTCCACTCTCCCCACACTTGATCACTGGACTCCTGTTTTCCAGGAATGTCTATTAACTTCCTGAGGAACTGGGGCACCTGAATCCTGAAATTCCTTCTGTTTATCACTTCTTTTGATTAAAGAACATGAAAGAGTCCTTTGGGAATGTAAATAATTAACTGAGGAACACTGCATTATCAATCACGAACACCCCAGCGGAAGTTGCTTCTGGGCTGGGAGGAGAAGACATAAGGAAATGGGATTTGTTAAAGGGGATTGGTTCAGAACAACAGAACTCTGCGAAACTGAAAGGTCTTCAGGGTCTCCTCCTCAGGGAGGCCTCTCCTGTCCACCCCATCTAAGGTGACACCAACCTCAGGTCTATCATCCCTATTGTTTCTTTTAAAACATTTATCAAGATCTGACATGGTCCTGTTTATTTATTGATTGACCTGTACTTTGTCTCCCTTCTGCCCCTCCCCCAGTGGAATGTGGGATCTATGCAGCCAAGAGTCTTTTATTCCCTCTTCACTACTATAACCACAACACCCACCATACCTCTGTGTAGAGTAAATGCTTAAGAAATAATACATTTTGTATAAATGTATGAACACATTAGTGAATGGAGAGAGAAACTGTGATTTGTTCATTGCTATACCCCCAGTGCTACTTATTGGTGCTCAAAAGATATTGAATAAATGCATGGAGAGAGGTGGTCTGTATTGTTTTTCACGCTCAAATCATGCTTGTGGGTATTGGGAGAAATGAGTGATATTCAAGCCCTTCTAGAACTAATATAAATTGAATTTCCTTCCTCAATGACAAATAATAGAATAGAATATTTTTCAGATTATACTAAGTCAGGAGAAGAAATGTTAGAAGGTAGGATTAGAATTTAGAGACCTTTAGCAATTTAGTAAGGGGGAGTCATTAAAAATCGAAAGATGTTTAAAATAGACAGAAATGGGCTCCATCTGTCTGAAACAAGTACTGTAGCAAAATAGCTGTGAGCCCTGAGTGAGGGAGAAAGTAGTACAACAAATTGTAATATGAGGCGGGTGTATGTAGAGAATTATGGAACGAAAGCCTAGAGAGTAATCTTTCCACAAAACTTGGCATTGCTAAGGTTTTAATTAGAGTGGGAACTCAGATTTCATCCTCCTATTTTAAGACTCATTTGGAGAAGCTGGAAAGGATCCAGCTAGGAGTAAAAAAAAAAAAAAATGATTAACTGGGTGGAAAATGAAGTTAAGATCTAGCTCAAAAAAGAAAATGCTAAGAAGTGACTTAATCACCAGCACCAGGTATAAGAATGGTTATTATTACACAGAAGATTCTTTCTCATCTCCACAGAGGACAAGACAAAGGAAAACAGGCTTGAGCTACATTTGAAGCATTTCCACTAGAACATCAGAAAGAATGTCTTGATTATAAGGGGGAAACATGCTGACCCAGGGTACTGTGGGAAGCTGAGCAATTGCTACCCTGGAGATCTTTAAACGTAGGATGACAACCATCTGCCTTGGAAGACTTAGATAGAGGCAGGGGACTGGACCTAAGGACCTCTTGGCTTTCCTTCCATCTTTGATTTTGTGTTCAGAATCACAGCCACTAAGCACCCCTATTCTACAGGAATCCTCCATTCCCGTCATAAGACAGACCCCACACTGTCAAAATCCAAATGGCTTCCCCTGGGAGGAGCTGGATTGTTCTCTTCGGAATGGGAAGGAAACCGATCATGTTGCCTCAGCTGCTTCCCTTCTCCAGCCCCCACAGAGAGAGGCCAGCTTTGGTTCTGATGGGCCTCCCCGAATACTGGGATGGGCCCGCTTCTCCACTTTGCGTGGGATTGGAAGATGTGGACCCAGTGGAGACAGCCAATTTCTTCAAGAATCGTGAAATGCCAGAGCTGCAAGACGTGTCAGAGCTAATCCAGACCAATCCCCTTGCTATTCAAATGAGGAAACTGGGAATTTATTAGATTAAATGACTCTCTCCAGGTCATGCAGCTGCTTCTTTTTGCATGGGACTAAAATCCAGGCCTTCTGGCTCCTTATTCCACACTCTTTCCTTGCTACCTGTGTTTATACTTTACTTAGAAGGAACATTTTTTAACGCAAATAGAACGTCTAAAATCATATAGTCAATAGCTAGACTGCAGATGAAGAAATGAGCTCGAGAGAGAAGAAATTCTAACAGTAGAATTTCTGGCAGTGTTATTCAGCTTGAGAGAGCAAGGATAGGTCACCTAGACTTTCTAGCAGGTCAGTTTCCCCATATATAAGTGAGGCATTTGGGCCAGCAACATTTTAAGGCTTATACCAACTGCAGTGTGTTATGATTTTATGATTTGAAATGTTATAATAGTTACAAAAATAATAATGAGTAGAAACTCAGATGTTGGTCTAAAGGAATGAGTTTTTTGGGAGATCATTTGTGATATAAGCTCACTCATTTTGGGACCCTAAAATGGCAACTTTCTTTCTTTCTATTTTTAAAAGTAATCTACAAATTTAATATGGGAGGAAGAGCATGCTTCGGCTATCACCTGTACAAAGAAACTTTCAGGCCTATTCTTCTGTGCTGCCCTCTCTGTAAGTTTTGGGCTAGCACTCTAATGATCCATGGATATTATCTTTTGAATGCTCCATTATAATTCAGTATCTCTAAAGACAAAGTCAACATCTTTGCCTTTGACCAAAGTTAATGTCAACCAAAATCAAGTCAACTAAAGTCAAATCCTGCTCTGGACTTGCCCATGTCTGCCCCATTATCTTCTTGCTTACCCAGACTCAAAATCTTACAAGCATCTTTGACTACTTTCTACTCCTTTCCCCTCATTATCTGTGAAGGCAATATATTGCAGCAAGTCTTTCATTATCATAGGTCTCAGGTTCCCCTCTTACTGCCCATTCCTACTGCTCCTGTAAAATTCCAATCTGTAATGACTTTCCTGTGTCCAGCTTTCTCCTACTCTTTAGATGAGCCGGAGCAAAAGGGAAAGGTGACAGGGAATGGTGAATTCAGGAGTCTAGAATGACAAGTAGGAGTGGGCAATTGTTGGGAAGCAGACTGTAGAATGGACTAATGTGGGAAAAGCAAGATGCCTCAAATCTTCAGAGCTCTTGGGCAGAGCATAGACTTGCCATGGAATGTGAAAAGGGGTCACAAGCTACTTTATGAAGATATTGGAGAAAAGTGTGACCCAGGGAGACTAGAAAACCTGGGGACATCTGGTTTATACATACACTATCTCATTTAGCTCTTATGACAATCCTATGAGATGGATGCTGTTATTATCTCCACTTTATAGTTGAAAATATTGAGCCATAACAAAGTTTATTAATTTGTCTCTAAATCACCCACCTATTCAGTAGCCAAGCCGGGATTCAAACTCAGGACTTTCTGAGCACTAAGTCATTCTACTACACCGCCTCTTAACTTGAGTGGAAACGTCCTACCTAGACAGAAGTCAATGGGAAGAGCTTAGTGCATCTGAAAGCATGTTCTAAGAGGAACTTGACATGAAACAATGGAAAACAAAGCCCAATACACTTTTTAACCCATTTACTTGATAGGACGAAGTGGATGCCAAAATAGGTACATTTTTCTTTACCTTTCCCCACAGTGACTTCCCGCAGTAGTTTGCTTGGCCTGATAAACACGGTGAAGTGAAAAATGTATGCTCTTTGTACTTTAAAAATCCCACTTCCCAACCCCCATCATTTTAGGCTCCTTTTTAGCTCTGCTGATCCTAATTGTCATCTCTTTTGGTGCCAAGAAGTTTATTAATTGCTTCTGTCTTGTTCGACACCATCCAACAAAGACAGAAAAAAAAAGGGCAACTGAGGATAAAGACAGTCTCTTGAGCAGCCGTTCATTTGCTCTAATGCATCTGGCTAATGGATAGGGTGTGAAATTGCTCAAGAAACGTGACCGCCAGGAGCTTTGTTAATGTTTTTGTGCCCAACTTGATCTAAAGCCTGGAGCAGAGCCAGTCTTATATGCAGACAGAGTGATAATAATAACTGTTGACTGAACATCAACTGTATGCCAGGCACCGTGCTAGGCACCCTGGTTATCTCATAGCATCCTATAGGAACCTAATGGGGAGGTGTTATTGCTGTTTTTGGCAGCGTGGGAAGTGGCTCAGAGATCACACAGCTTATTAAGTGATCATGACAGGACTGGCGTCTGGATCAGGCTGACACCAGACCAGCCTTTGAATTTGCAGTGCCTTGATTTTGGGCACCTAAGTGATAGGATTTAAAGAACTTGGGGGTGGTTCTTGTGACAGAGATTCCTAGTCATTGTACAATATCTATCCTCCCTCCTTCTGCAATAACAGAAACCCTAATTTTCAGCCGACTTATATTCCAGCCTCCCTTACAGCTATGTGTGACTTTGTGCTCAAGTTCTAGACAATGGAATCAAAGTGTAAGTGTCACATGACAGTTTCTGGAATCCTTCCTTAAAGGACAATTAGAATTCATCCTTTGCTTTTTTTTTTTTTTTTAATCTTCCTGTTGGCTGGAGCATGGGTGTAATGTTGAACCTCCAGCAATCATCTTGGGCCATGTGGACAATGGCCACAATGCAAAGATGATAAAACAGCAAATTAGAAAGAGCTGGATCCTTGAGGATTTTGTGGAGCAGAGCTGCTCTGGTATAGCAGAAAGTTCAGCAGCCCTGAATTATGTATCTTGGGACTAATACAGGATAGAGAAATCAATTTCCATTTTATTTAAGCCAATGTAATCCTGGAACTCTGTTACTCACAGAGTATTTTCATGATAACCTCTTCTGGAATGAACAAAGTAACAGGTCACTGTCTGGTTACTGATGCCTCAGATGTCTCCATTACAGATTTGTTCCGTTGAATAAGGATATATTTATACAGAGTTTCTAGGAAGGAAGGTAACAGATCCCTGAGGGTGCATGAATAGAGCAGGAGTGGGCACAAAATAGGCAAGCTTGAGATGCCTATAATTCTGCAGCACCTATAATTCTGGTGCTGCCATGGGGGGCAAGGGGCCAAGATGGAAGGGGTAGGGCAGAGTTAGGGCCTCCCTGCTCTTAACAGTATGGAAATGAAAGTCACAATTTATACTTTTTTTTCTGCTTAACAATTTTGTCCAGGGCTGTTCTCTTCTAGGAAATTTACCCCAGATCTGTGATTACACAGAGCAAGAGTTCAGATTACATCAGTGTTGGATTAACAGTGATGATGACACCTTTGTATCAGCAATACTAGACTGGAACAGGAGAGTTAGGGGCAGACAAATAGAGCATTCTACCAACCCTGCCTCAACTTCACAGGAGAAAAGGGGACCACCCTCCATCAGCAGTCGTTCATTTACTCATAATTACTCATAAAGCAGTTGATTTATTTACTCATAAATTCATTCAACAAACTTATTTACTGTCTACTATGTGTGAGGCATACTTTTTATGGATTAAATATTAAGGAAACTTAAAGCCATGATGACATAATTATTTCTCATCTAGATAGTCTTCTTGCAGAACTAAGCTGCAAGTCAATTTAAAAACAAGCACTTTAAAAAGCAAGCAAAACTATCGGTGATCTGCCATACTCGAGGCACTTCTCTAAGTGCTCTGTAATATATGAACAGAACATGGATGGATAAGACAAAGCTGTGGCTTTCAAGGAGTTTATGATACAGCAGGGAGCTGAGATAACCCATAAAAAACTATAATATAAAGCAGAATAAGGTTAAGTGCCTTAGCAGGTACAAGGTACAAGGAAAGTTCAGAGGAGGAACTTTGCTGAGTCACTGAGGAGTGGCCTCTACTCACGGAACAGATGACCATCTCACAGATTAGTATGATACCTTACTGCTACAGTTTTCTGTTTGCAGAATGGGGGAGGCAGTAGAATTGTTTTTTTGTCCCCATCCCTGGAGGAATTTCAGCATAGGCCTCTGTCAGGATGTCAGTGAAGGGACTGCTTTCTCAGCAGAAGGATTTTATGAATTTAAAGGTCTTTTCCAGCCCTATAATTCTGTGGTTCTTCTACCTCTATTCTTGATAGAAACTCTTGCCCTCTGGATTACCTGGGGTTTCTAAGTCTTGTCATTTTATATTAATATTATATCCACTTGGCAGAAATGAAGCACAAATATGCATAGGTAGAGAGGCCTTGAAGGAACCCCATCTCTAGGGTTCCCCTTTTGTCTCATCTAGTTCAGTATAGAGAGAGGGCGCATCCCCAAGAAGGAAGTGCTCAAGGATGTCAAATGTGAGGTCATCAGATGAAGACTTAAAAAGTGTTTTATTAAAGTGATGGATTCTTCTGAATGGAGAAAATCCATCCAGAGTGTATCTGTTTGATTAGGTGTGAATTTTCACATAGTAGATTTTCTAAAAGGGAATCTTTTCCAGAGCTTTTATGTTATTCCTCTGTCACTATTTCTTTTTCCTCACTAAATTTCATTCTTTCCTTGCCCAATTCACTAATTTACTGCCCAAAGCTAACATTCTCCTTTCTTTTGCACAACTCTCCTAGAAATTACTCTGTGACAATGAGTAAGAGAGTAGCACCAAGAGCAAAGTGAAATATTTTGGATGTGACAGGAACTGTATTTGCCTTTTGGTGCTGCTTTCTCACTTTTCTTTGTGAAAAACCTCTCTTGCTCTGATGGCCCTGGTGGCTTTCTGCCATGAATGGAAACATGGCCACATACAACGCTCCACTTGGAGGCAAAAAGACTCCCGATCACTCTGGGACTAAATTAAACCTGATAAAATGCTGCTCTTCTAGACTTGTCTTCACCCTCCATTTGAAAGCTAAGGCTATGCATCATCTTGCTTGGAGATGGTGGTTATTACTCTCTTTGTGCTGGCAAGTACAAATAAAGGAAAGATTTTCCTTTCCTTCTTTCAAACTCATTTGGTACACTTAAACCACTCCAATTGCTATTTTTAATTTCCTTTTTCTCAGAATCTATAGGTTGTTTGTCAATGCAATGTACTTCCACCTATGCATCTAGTTTTGATTTATTCTTTCCAATTCTAATAGGATTCCAATCATACCTTGGGTGGATTTTCAGAAGAAGGGTCTTGGGTCATTTCTGCAAACCTCTCAATTGGAGTCAAGATTTGGGATCCAGGGATATAGAGTCACAGAGATTCAGCATTGAAAGAGGCTTTAGAGAATCTTATTACGGTAGGTGAGTCTAATGGTGTCAGTGCACAACAGGGAGAAGGATTTTGGAAAACCAGAAAAGCTACTGGTAAGAAAATAAGTAAATTTCAAAACATATACTCTAATGTTATACCAAGTGAGTCACACAGTATCATATATAGAATTTTATGAATGGTTACCCACACCTAGTCCAGCTTGTTTATTCCCAGAACTCTGCTAGACCAATTGGCTCCTGGGTAGGAATTGAGTTCATCAATGAAGTTGTATCAAAACCTGTAACTTCTTTATGCACTTGATCTTCAAGGATCAGAGACCATTGCTCTCCCTTCTACAAAGCATTTCAGTATATCTCAAACAAATAATATGAAAACTACTAGATATTTTCTACTATTCTCTATTTTGTTTGTTTACATAGAGTAGGTAGTGAACTTCCAGAAAGCCGGTGCTCCCAGAAGCTTGAGATTAAGGCGTCAGATACAGGCTTGCGGACAGTGAGGCTTTCTTGCCAGAATGAATCTAATCCTAGTTGTTATAACAGTGAGTGTGCAACAGTGCACGCTTTAGAGCGTGATATGAAGAAAAAATGAAAAGAAGAAGATGGGATATTGATGAGAAAAATATTCCAACATTGGGAAGGAAATAAAGCTTGAAGAATACAGGATAGTTCTCTCGAGTGCTTCCAGTGCACAAGTGCATCTCCTTTCCTTGCTCTTCATCAGCACTGGCATCTATCCCTCTCTGGCTAACCTCTAAATATCTAAGGCAAGAACCCTGTCAGTTCTGTTCAGCATCATATCCCCAGCACCTGTGACAGAGCCCATCATATAATAGATGCTCAGTAAATATCTATGCACTTTCATCACGTTTTGGCACTCAACTTTGCAGATCTATAACACTCAATCTGTGTTAGGGTGCTTGCCAGTTAGATAATTGTAGCCCATTCAACATGCGTGTTTGACATACTTCCAGAAAGCATAGTGCTATTTTTTACTGTTGTTATTGACCCAGTAACTAATTTGGAGATAACTAATAACAAACATTAAAAGTATACTTTTTAAAAAGATAAGATATTCTCTTCTTTTTGGCTAACCTTACCTATGGGAGAAAGAAGTCTTCTGAGCCACAAAAGAGTTGGGTGAAAGAAAGAGAGCTTGGGCTGGAATCTGCCAGAGAAATTTGGCCCTTAGAGATATCTAAGCAGCAAAGCAATTTAAGGACATGGACCCTAAAAAGAAAACAGCACCTACCTTGCTGAGCACTCTTGTCTGGAAATTGCTGGGTTAGCAACACGTTGCACCCTGTGAAAACTTGTGACTTCAGTGTAAAAAAAAAAGGTTTTAATTAAATTGAGTGTTTTTGCATCTCCTGTAGGGAGTTAGGGTTTGGGGGTCGAGAAGCTGAACTTTATTAGGATGAAAGGAGCCTTCTCAGAACTACTGGAACCCCACAGTTCTTAGCCATCATCCACATGCGGCCACGTTTTTGCCTTTAGAAGCACTGTTGCCATTAACATTCTTTTGCAGCCAAGCGAGGCTAAACCTCGAATGGTGTGCTTGGTCTGTGGCCTGGGATAGTCCACAATGTGCTTTTCCAAACTGCTTTTTGTGGGTTGTAGGTTTTTAGGCGTGGGAGAGTTCCCTATAAGGCTCAGAATTTCTTAGGTTTTTTTGTTTTGTTTTGTTTTGAATTTGGAAAGATGATCTTAAAGAGGTGTCGTAGGATTAGGGGACATTTGTTCAGGCCTCAGCCAGTGTCTTCTTGTATTCAGTTCAATTCAGGCAATATTAATTGAGCATTTTCTAAATGCAAATCACTGTCCCAGGTTCTCAGGACATAAAGAGGGATATGATGTCAATTCTGGACTGAAGAAGTTCACAGAGGAACACAGAATTTACTATAAGTAAGGTTGGGAAAATTGCCATATGTACAAATAAAGAGGAGCCTGGAATAGGGAATGATCAATTCTTACTGATGCAGTTGGAAGAAGCCTTACTAAGGAAGAAAGAGAAGAACTTGGCCTTAGAGGTCACTCTGCATTTCCACAGCTAGGGACAAGGGGATGGAAGAAAAAGCAGAATAAAGGCTTGTTATAGCCAGTATGCTGTCAAGGTTATGAGATACTGTGGGTGTTTGGGTTGGCTGCCTGAGTTAAAATCCTGGTTCTGTCACATTTAGAAGCTATATGTCCTTAGGTACATTATGTACTTCTCTCTGCCTCGGTGGCCTTACTTGTCAAGTGAGGATAATGATAGTACCTATTTCACAGACTTGTCTGAGGATTGAATGAGTTAATACAGGTAAGTGCTTAGAATAGTGCCATGCATATAACAAGAGCTTAGAAAGTACTAGTTATTCTTATTCTAGAACATTCCATATAACTCTTGTGCCAATATCTTTTTGGCACAACATACTCTTTACTTTGCTGTTTATGTGCTTTTCTAATGAGTTGCTTTCTCTGACCTAAATTTCTCTATCTATCAAAAATCCTACCCATTTAAGGTCTACCTTAAAAACCACATGTGACTTCAAGACAAACATGAGTAACTCACTGCACTCCACAGGCATTGTGGCAAGGTTTTGGAAGCCCCCCTTCTGAAACTTGCCATTAACCAAGGCTACTACCAACCCTCCAGAGGGACTCATGAGGACAGGGTTTCCCTTCCTTCTCCCTAGAAGGCAGTGCATGCACCAGGGGAAAGGACAGGTTCATCTTTCTGCTAGTCCTAGATTTCCATGACAGATGATAGCAACACAGAAGGAACAAGACAAACACTAACATCTGATGGTCACCTGCACATGCCAATGTTTGCTTTTAACTGAGTCTGAAGGCCATTGCCACCTTTGTGAATAAACCAGGACTCGACAGTCTTCATGAAGCTCCCAAGAACATTCTGGGCCAGCCTATCTTAGAATGGAAAAGGGCCTTATTTCCTCAATTTGGAAAATGGTTCACAGATTGAGCCAGAGAAGTGATCCAAACTGGATGGAAGATTCCCTATCAAGGGGTCAACTGAGTCAGAGGCCAACATAGGATATAGAGTCAGGCTGTTGGGTAGAAACTCCAAAATTTGATGGGGAATGTAGGGATGAGTGGGAAGAAGCAGCCTTTTCCTATTTGCTGTTTGCCTATAGTCGAGGAACAAATTGGTGATCTCAGGCTCATGCTTCCACCTGCCACCGTGTTAGAGTGTGCTGTTAAGGCGGTGCTCGGCACAGAGGTTCAGGGCTGAACACATAAGGACCAGAGCTGCTTTTCCACTTCAGCTCTCTCAAGCCTAGAGAATCTTGGCTGGGAGTATGGGGGAAGGGAGGACATGGCCCCAGCCACCCACCATGCCATTCCTGGGTTTTGATTAAAGCGGAAAATATTGGCTCTGACATTCTCGATTTGCAAGATCCAAATGTATTTTGACTTTTTAGAAGAACTAAGGGCTCAAGTTTCACGGGAATGATCCTGCTTAGAACTTCTGACTCAAACTTAAAGCCATTCGGCTTCTCAGTAGTTGAATGCACAGCAAGTGCAGTTAGCAAAGTGACATTGCTATGGCTGCGAGTTGCACAACATAATGTCAGCCTTCTGATGGGGGCTGAGCTGTTTTGCAATGCCACTTGGAACAGAAAGGTCACACATGGAAACCTGTCCAATGGTTCTAAGAATTTTATATCTTTATAAATGTTCAACATATTTCTTTATGTGTTGGGACCCAGGCTTTCCAAACCCCTGATTTGTGTTTTTCCAGAAATCTCAGGTCAGGCAGTGAATTTCCAGTTGACAAGTAAAGTTAACTCTAAAATATCTCTCAGTGAAACCAGAATATGGCATTTTGAGTGGGGGAGAAGTTTCCCAGAGGTGTCCCTGTTCAGTGCATCTGCCCTCTCCTGCCAGCCACCTACCCACAGCCTCTTCCTTAATGCTGAGTCTGGGGTAGCTGAAATCAAAAGCCCCCAGGAAGCAAGGTGGGTAGACTCAGGCAGGATTTCCCATCCCCTCCGCCTAGCAGGGAAGAGACATGCATTCCAGCATGCCTGGTACAGGACTGTGGCACCTGCAGTCCCTCGTCCCAGGATGAACCTAGCAGACAGCATGGATGGGAAACTGCCACTTCTCTCCCTGGCTCTGGGAAGAGATGAGTCATGAACACGAGAAGAGGACAAGCAGTTGGCTCACCAGACCTAAAGAGATCTCTCTGGATACTGTTCCCTCCAGAATGAAACAAAAATGGCTCCACATCTGACAAGTGCTCAGTAGCAACAGGCTAGGGGATGTGGCTCTTCCCTACTGATCTTTTCCTTTATCCCTTTGGTTGTTGTGCTCAGTGCTAATATGTGTTTACCAAGGATCCACATGTGTGTAGTAATTTGGTACAGAATCTTCTTCATGAAAAGGAGGACTTTTGTAAGAGGGCATGGTGGCCCTCTTAGGAGCATCTGAGAAGAAAGTTTTGCCCCCTTTTGAATTCCTAACACTGACATTCAATTTATTCAATTTTTTGACTTTAATAAAGATGTGTGTGTGTGCACGCACACACATGCATGTGTGTGGTCTAATCCAGAGGGTAAGAAGAAATCCTGAGGCGCTGATGAAGTATGAACAAATGTACTTCAAAGACTAAACTGGATTCTAAACTCAAATGAGAAGAAACTCTTCATTTAGGGAAAATCAGGGAGGAAAAGGTATCAAATCTAACTGTTAGCATGTAATAATATTTTGTCAGGAGTTTTTCCCTCATTTCTGTTCAACTACAGAGTTTCAGCTAGCATTAATCTTCTAATCAAAAGGGAACAAATCTATTTATAATTGACATAAATGATAGGCCTATTTATAGTTCTCTTTGGCGTTCCATGTTTCTCTGTGGGAGATCTTCCCTGAAACAAAAGCCTACTTTTTGAAAGCAACTGTGTTCCAGGGGCAGCCTTGATCATTTCTGCTGCCCGAGAGATGGATTTAATTAGCCTCTCATCTCGACTCATGGGATGGCGAAATGTGGAGAGTACTGACCAATAATACAGCAATTCCTACTTTTGCCCTTGTAATTCCAGCCCACAGAAATCATACATGACCCCAAAAGAAATGGCAGTCCCCAAGCACCACAGGAAGGTGCATGAATGCTGTCCTGGCTAACCCACTTTCAACTTCAGAATGTACTCTGGCCCGGCTCTCTTTCAATTCCAACAATGCTTCGCTCAAATTATCTCTAGAAACCAGTAGCAGGACTTGAAGCTCTGAGAATTTTGTGATGATTTCATAGACATAATTTTACCTGATACTCACAAATAACCTTTTTGGTAGGCAGGCAGGGCTAACTGTACAGTGCTTACAAGGAAGAGAATTGCCTGAAGGTACCAAGCTTCTAACCCATCTAATCCATGCCTCTTCAGAAAGTCCAGGTTTCCTCACCTCATATTCAGAACTCTTTTTGATACCCAATGTTGTCTTTCTGGTAGCAAAATAAATATTATTCGACTGCACTCACAGTTGGATTTCTGCTTAATTCAGAAAAATATCTGTTTTGGGGAATTCTTATGCTGAAAGAAAAGGAACCAAAGGTGCTTGTGTTCTCTGCATTGGATCCTGTCTGGACTGGGGGATACAGAGGATTAGATGGGAGGGGAACATCATGATTCCAGGTAGAAATTGAATGTGTCATTGAACTTGAGTCAGAAAGATCGGCTTTGTAAGTTCACAAAAGGAGGGATTCTTTCATGACTCAAAATCGAGGTAAATTGTTTGTACAGTATTTCTGGCTTCTCTTAGTCTACAGAGCACATCCAAGGACCCAGGCAAATACAGTGCATGAAGGTGACAAATTCTATCTTCTAAACATAAGTGGAAGACTTCATAATACTGTATATAGAGAGAGGAGAATGAAAATTCTTGGTATTCATTTGGAATTTTTTTGTTTGTTTGTTTTTTGAAACAGAGTATCAGTCTGTTGCTCAGGCTAGAGTGCACTGGTGTCCTGACAGCTCACAGCAACCTCAGCCTCCTAGGCTCAAGGAATCCTTTTGCCTCAGCCTCTGGAGTAGCTGAGACTACAGGTGCGTACCACCATGCCTGGCTAATTTTTTCTATTTTTGTGTGTGGGGGGGGAGGGGTGGGGCAGGTCTCACTATGTTGCCCAGGCTGGACTGGAACTCCTGGGCTCAAGCGACCCTCCCGCCTCTGCCTCCCAAAGTGCTGGTATTACAGACTTGAGCTACCTTGCCCAGTCTCATTTGGAAATTCAGTAAAATGTTTTGAGATCTGCCATGTGCAGGAAGAATAGGAAAAAATAAATACCATTTTTATATATTATTATTTACTCTAATGCTATAGATTTATAACGATTATTCCTGTATATAGGTAAGGGTTGTTTTCTTAACCAGATTGAAGGTAACCTTAAGGAAGACTTTTAAGTTACTTTTTGGGAACATGCTCATTAATATTAGTTGTCTCTGTGTTTCTTGTTTCAGCTTTCTCTTGGTTTCTAGCATTATGCTAGGTACATGGTAGTCCATAAAACATTGCTGAATTTAATTACATTAAAAAAGAGTGACTTTCTTCTTTTTGGCCAATATTTAATAACTGGTCATTCCAATCAAAATTCACTAAGCTGGATCTGTTTCTGGAGTCTGAGATTTGACTCTATAACCCTGTGACTTGATGGGCCTTCTGCAGGGCAAACAGAAATGAAAGCCCCTTTCTAGGTACTCAGAAACTTTAGAAGTTGCATGCCGAGCTCTTTCTGTTTCATTTTTTTCCATGGTATTTGTGCTCTTTCTGGCATTGGCTCAATCCATTGTTTCAGCTGGCCCTCTAGGAATAGATTGACTCCTGTAATTCTAACACAAGTTGAGCATACTAAAGGATTTGCTGATGCTCCTTACAGTGTTTTCATCTGGAAATCACAGCCAGCTTCCAACAAAAAGGATCATGTTCTGTTTACCTTAATTCCCTCAATAGTTTTCTTTAGATACAGCATTTCTCACTCCCTCCTTGAAAATGCCCAAAAGTCCATGGAGGCCTTCCGACTCAGCCATGTCTGCATTTCAAATGAGTTACTGCTTTCTTATCGGCACAAGTAACTAATTTAGGCCTGTAGGCTAAAGAAAAATGGATAACTTAATTAATTCCATGCAAACATTGACTGCACTGTGTATGAGAGAGTAAGTGGGATCTTCTAGAGATTAATAATACATAGCCCTCGCCTTTGAGGAGCTTATAGTTAAGCAGATGGTATAAGACACGAATACTCACCCCAAAACACAAAATAAAACAGATTATAAGTGCTGTAAAAGTAGTATTGTTGCTTTCCTCTTTCAGAGGAAAGAGAGCTGACATCTGGTAGAAGATTTTACAGAGGAGGTGACATTTGAGAGAAGAACAGGAGGAAAGTCCAGGAAAATAAAACATGTAGTAATAAGTCATCTAGGTTGGATGTTGGAATATGTAGGGGGCATTTGTAAGCTCAGTGAGTAAACTGAATCAGTGTCTCAACAACTAAAGCAAGTCATGTAAGGGAGTGAAGTGGGCCAGTGCAAGTGAATGGGGAGTGGTGGGGGTTTGGGTAAGGCAGAAAGCATGTGTCAATATGAAGAGGAGACTCATTTAGTAAATACTGGCAGATCATTCAGATTTTTGTAAAAACACTGTATTTGCCAAACAAAATAGTTGTGAAGACTGGATACAACTTACAGACTGCCAGTTTGTGACCTCTGTTGTAGGGAAACATTCAGAAATGCAATTGGAAAGTCAGATGGAGGCCTTATATAAAATGCCTTACTGTCAAATTAGGAAGTTTGGACTCAATTTACTTAGCCATGGATGGTCACTGGAAGTTGTTTAGAAAAGGGATAAAGTGATTAACTGTGCTTTAGAAAGATTAATCTCATGGGTGGGATGGCTAGTGTCAAGGAAGAGTGAACACAGAGCGATCATTGAGGAGGCTGTTGCAATAGTTTTGGTGAGTAATGAAGACCTAAATATTGGGACCGGAAGGATCTTCCTGTGAACTGGAAACAGCTGTTGTGGACTTGGTGCAAAGCAAACTATAATGCTGCAACTCACTTTGTCTGAAGAGTTGAGTTTGATGGTCTCCACTGTCCTAGACACTCGAGGTGATTGCATAACTCGTCTATTGCATTGGCTGGAAACCTGGTCTTTCCTGCGTCATAGGTCACTGGCCAAAATCTCCACTTGCTCTTGAGGAAACATCCCTTTGATAATGTCTAAATTATTGAATGTTCAGTTTTTCAGATCTGGGCTCTTCCTTCACTAAGAGGACTTGATTGTCTTTTAAATTCTAGATGAGCTGTACCCTTGCTGTGTTTGAGAAGAGCCATAGAGTTCTATAAAGTTTGTTTATTTGTATGAATCAGTGGCAGTTAGGCTAGTGAATGGGTGAAAATGCAAAGGCAATAAATGCATGTTGAATTGAATGGTGTATAGTTAATATCCAAAGAGATCTTGCACATCTGGAGCAGGAGTGGCATGGGGCAATGTACGCCGAGGCCAGATGGTATAATGAATAAAGTAAGTCTGCGAGGCACTGCAGTGAGCCAGAGGGTCACACACCCCACATAAAAGGTTCAGGCCAAAAGCTCCCACCCAGGAATGCAGGCCCAGCCATGCTAGATTGCCCATTTTTTAAGAGAAGCTGTTAATCTTTGTTTTTATGTATAATCTCTTGATTTTTTTATAATTCCAAATTTGAATAATATATTTGGTGGACCAAACAAAACATGTCTGTGGGCTAGATTCAGGTGGGGTGAGAGTGGGGACTAAGGGCAGACCCCATTTTGTGACATCTGCTTTAGAATATCAACTCCAAGAGCATAGGGCTGGGTTTGCCTCACTCCTTTTACCATTAGTGTTTGGCTAACCAGAAGATACTCAGTAGATGGTGTGAACTGTGATACTACTGGGGAGAAATGTCTCCATGTGACTCAAGTTTGGGGTTTTATTATTGTATTTCATGGGACCTTGCACATTAGAGTGAAACTTTTTTGAAGGCATGGCTTTATCTTTCCTTGGGTATTGTGAAACAGCTGATGATTTTATAATTAAATTGGTTAATGCTATAATATTACTTCCATACTTTATACTAAAGCACTGAACAAATGTAAGAAGAGAAGAATGCTAACAAAGAAACAAAAATAAGCTCCATATCCAGTCAGATTTCTTAAAGTATTTTAGAGATTTCCATGAACAACAGTAAATGTTTGTTCTGGAAAAGGGCTTAGAGATTATCTTGTCAATATCTATTCAATGAGTAGAGTGCCAAAGAATCAGGGATCTCATTGTATTAAAATAATGTGGATTAACTCTAAACAATTCAAATACATGATTTTGGTCTAAGTCCAATAACACCTTATCCTAGTCAAGAATATAGTCAAGAGGTAGCATGTACTTAAAGTTCAAGGGAAGTACATGTGAAAAAATGTGAAAACTGCATAGATGACATTTTTTTCCCTGGAAAATTTGGGAAAAGAGTCACAATTATCCCATTTCAGAGGTGGAATGTCTTGGTTCTTTTTAATATCATTGTTCCAATGGCAACAGGTTTTGAGACCCAGAGGACTAATCATCAAATTTACCAAGTTATTTAGTGGCAAAGTTCTGAGTAAATCCAAGATTTTCTAACTCTCCAATCCGAAGCCCTCCCTTTTTTTCTAGCATCATTTGTAACTTCTGTGTTACAAACCAGCACTCTCTCACTTATACCTGTTCTGCTGTGGGACAATGTCCTTCTCAAGAAGCATGTCCTTCATAAGATACATAGACCTTCATTATGGGCTCAGGCGGGGGAACTTGAGTTCCAGAATGGGCTTAGTGAAGGCTGGAAGCCAGCTGTGTCTCTTTGAAAAGCGGTTTTCAAGTTTACCCTTCACCTCCTGATAGGTGACAGAAATATGCTTTTCTCATCTTAAAACCATTTCTGTAAAATCCCAGTGGGGACCCTAACGGAACCAATCAACTAGGACTCACAAGAAATCATATTAGAACCTGGCTGAGCATGACAAAGGCAGCAATTTGATATGAGTAAAACACACATTTGTCCACTCAATGCAATTAGAAATTATTATTATTTTTTTTTTTTTGTGAAGCACTCTTGCTTGGCTGTTCTTGAAAAATGTAACTATTGAAAAAGAAACTGGCAAGATCTTAAGGATTGGAGCTCAGTTCCTGGCCCCAGTGATGGGCTTGGAAATTGCAGCCACAGCAATTAGGAGTTCCAATTTCCAGTTCACAGAAGGTCAGGCAATGGGGTTATCCTTGGAGCAGTTCTATAATTCCTCTGAGGAAAGGCTCCACCAACTTGAGGGAATCAGAACTTGATACAGGTGAATCAGCACATGTACTGTTAATGATCACAAGCAAGTTTGGCCCCAACATCATTTTTCAAATCTTCTATGAGAGTTGAGCTCTGGCTATTTTATTCTTTCACTTATCAGATGAGAGCCACCAATTAACAAGTACTTGTTATTTCCTACTATTTTCTAGACCTGGGCTTCTCAAACCCTAATGCACATACTAATTCCCTGAGTATCTGGTTAAAATGCAGATTTTGGTTTAATTGGTTTGGGGTCAGGGCCCCTGACTCTGCATTTCTAACAAGCTCTCAGGTTGCTTTGAGTAGCAAGGTTCTGGATCTATCTTCACACACTAAGCTCTATTTTTCCTAAGCAACACTGACAGTGCCCCTTAGAACACTGGTTAATCAAACCAAATCTACCCATTATAAACACAAGAGTGTTTATTGCCACAAAACACTTTCCATAGCCATCAATCAAATCTGGTTTCTTCTAAAAGATAGATTTCTCCGTTCTTTATTATTGCTGTTGTTTGTTATGTATGAGCAGCATCAAAATCATTTATCTTGATTGAAACTAGTCACAACTGAATAACTTTAAGACACTAAGTGGCCACTGTCTACATCAGAATCAACCAGAAGTAAATCTTTCTGTGTCTTCAGCTTTTATATCACGGTGCTTTTGTACAATGTTACTGAAGCCTCCTCTGACTTATCTGGCCAGAGACTTCCATAATTGCATGCAAAGCACTAATAATCTACAGAAATGCCAGCCAGATTTGTGGCACTAATACCTTTCACAAGTCTTATGATTCATATGACTAAGGGCCCACAGACTGTCTAAGAGAAGCCTGAAATGATGTCTATTGTATGTGTGTCATTGATCTTCTCAGAATTTATCCCCAAATATCTGTTCCAAACTAGGCAGCAAGAATCAGCAAAAAAAAAAAAAAAAAAAAAAAAGAAAGAAAAAAAAAGGAAAGAAAGAAAGAAAAGAAAAGAAAGAAACCTCTGGGGTGCCAAAAACATCTCTACACCAAATTGAGAGAGTGGAATTATAAGGTGAATGCAATTAACTGGCAGTTGCATCTATGCTGAAAACATAGTCATCCCTTTAATAGGGAACATTTGCTGTGCTTGACAAACTCACAGTGAAATGGTTGGATCCATAGGAAGGAACATGCTGAAAATGGTTTCAATATGATCCTGTTTTTTCACTCAATAGCCATTGATTGAGGGTGTCCAGCCAAAAACAATGAGAAAATGAGCCAACAATAGTCTTACCCTTTGACCATATTAGATATAGTTGCAGCTGAAATTTGTTATATGTCTCAGGAATAACAAAGCATCCATATGGAACATATATTTGGCAGTGTGGTAGCTGATGAAACCAGGAAAAATTAGACAAATTATCAATCGCTTGCTCCCAAATTACCCCAAAAAGAAATTAGATCCATTTTCAGTAGCTTTGCTTTCAAATTTCTTCATTCCATGAGTCACCACTACCTTCTGCCAAACTAAATATGTCTATGAACGGCTGGAAACTTTAATGGAAAGAAACATAAAACTCAAAATACGTAGGAAAATTTAAGCTTCTTCATGGAAGACCTTCATGGAAGACTAGCAAGTCAGGAATGTGTGGAGACAGAGACAACACATCGACAATACCTTTTGTTTTAGGTAGCTCCTGAGTTAATAAGCAATACAAAATACATAAACTGGTCAACCAGATGACATGACTTCAAATTAAAATTAGCTCTAAAAAATTTAGCACTTAACTTTTTTTTTTTTTAAAGCCTCCAATCCATCAAACTACTAGGGTTGATGAAGATTCATAGTAGGGTTGATCAGATGTGGGATAAAGAGACTTGATGATGTTGTCAAACGGGTGGTAGAAATTGGGAAAAAAAAAGTTTTTATGAATAGTTAAGAGCTTGAATTTTCAATGACTGTTCTGATGTGTTACACCAAAAGAATATGTCATAGCAGTTCACTCTGAGTATTATGGACTGTAGCTATGAGGACTACCTTCACGTGAGTTTATCAAGTTTAAGTTTAAAGAGTCCAGCTGTGCAGAGAGCTCTGGCCTGAGCATGAGGTGGTCGAATTGTAGTCCTGGCTTTCTCACCAGTGTGCTTTGCAACCTCATGCACATCATGTCTTTTCTGTACCTTTATTCCCTCGTCTGGGAAGTGAAAACACTGAACCAGGTTGCTTGCTCTATATGGTTCTTCCTAGCTCTCCAATTCTTCGATTCTGCTTTGGCAAATAGAAACCACTTGTAGAGTTCTGTGAGGGCTGCTGCTCCAGCTGTTGCACATACCTTGGGCTGATTTGCCAGGATGTGCCATTTGTTGCATGCCTTCTCTTGCCTACCACTGTTCCTTTTAAATAACTAAGAATAAGAGAGAGGAATTGAGTAGAGGTTCTCTTCTCAAAACTACTTCCATGGGTGGAACCTATCTGTGAGGATCTAGTAGCTTTTGAAAATTCCCTGTTGACTAGAATTAGCTGACTCTTGAGCTGGGGCTTTTCAGTATGGCAGCAGTGAAAGGGTCCCAAGAGGTGACACTTTGAGTAGACTTGTTAACTTTTTTATTCTAATCCTTTAATCTCAGGTCTACAATGACAGCAGTAACAAATTGAAAGTCATGGGATATATTCTGGGGACTGGAAGAAGGAAATAGCTTTGGAATGACTTTTTCAATATCAAATCAAGGAGTTATATTAAGTACCCCACACTGGATGCTGTGCAGGACAGAAAAAAACCCCAAAAATCTGTTAAAACTTAGTCTGTGTTTTTCTGAAAGAGCTCAAAATAAAACAGAAAGAATGAAAATTCCCAATAGCAATAGTAACCAGTATTTGATTGTGTGGTTCATAAGTGTCATTACTGTATCAAATGTTGTGTCTCTGGGAGACTCTAGATGTGAGGTGCTTGGGATAAGAAGAACCACATGGTCACTGGTCCATATGGTGATAAAACTCAGTTTTGATTTCACCAAAGCCATGCTCAAACAAAAAAATTCAGTTCCCCTATGTCAGCTTGTAATAAGGAAGCAGTTTAGATGTGCAACTTGAGAGTGCAAAGATACTTTTCTGATTAGTGAGTACATTCCCTCCGCTGAACACTGCTTTTTGAGGCTAAGCAGAAATCACCAATAGCTGACTTGGGAGAACAGAGATCTTTTGCCTGTGTGTGATACCTCCTTGCCTACCTAACCATCTCATGGGGAACAAACTCTGTACACACGCTCAGTGTGGTAAAACAATAGGCTCCATCTCCTTTCTGCTTCTTCAATGAGAGGAAATAAAAAGTGATACTGAGTGAGCATTCCAAAGACCCATTAATTAACTCTTGAGTGGTCTAAATGTGAAGTGATAGCTGAACAGGAGATACCAACATGCTTTTCTTTTTTATTAATAAGGTTGAGAAGTTATACTGCTAAATTATTTTTTATAGATTATAATTATTGCATCAAGTTTGACAGAAGTCAAATCATTGAACTAATTGTAGGCCACTGCTAGGGAGAAAAGGCAAAAAGCATTCAATTCCACCCATTAACAGTGACACATTTGGATAGCCCTCTCAGTTTCCAAAGTCCTACAGCTGAGCCTCAGAACAGCTCTGAGGTACAATATTTTTATTCCCCTCTTGTGAAGAGGAATGTAAAGCTCAAGGACATTAAGTGACTTCTCTAAGGTCACAGGGCTGTTCAGTTAGGGAAGCTGGGTGAGGCCCACCTGCGAAACTTCTGACTGTTTCTGGGCAATCGAATGACTGTGATAATGCTCAGATAGGAAAGTCATAAGAAAGGAGGAGAAAAATTGTGGCCATTCCCTTTAAATCAAGCTTTTTCATTTGTGAGGAATTGAGAGTTTATTTATTATGTGACTGAGAAGGAAACAGCCACAAATGCTGAGGTCAAAGATGACCGATTTCTTTTTCATTTCCTCCGTATGGTCACAATCAAACTTCCAAGCACACAGGTCTGCTCTGGACCATTTCGGCCTGCCCTTACTTCTTTCGCTAAAATAAATGAGTTCCACAGCTATAAGGGAAAAGGGAAGGTCTGCAAATGCCTTTTAAATAGCCTATAGGAAGAGCTTTCAATTTTCAGAGAAAGCTTTCAAAACCACAGTGACTCTTCCCATTGTTTGCTCTGAGCAATGGACCATAGACTCCTGATTAACCAGTGACTGAGGGTTGGTGTGTTACTTTCAGTCATGGTTTGCCCACCTCTCTAAGTTGCTTCTCTTCTAGAGATTTGTCTAGTTCAGTAGTTCTCAACTGGGAGTGATTTTGCTCCCTGGTGGAAATTTGGCAATGTGTGGAGACATTTTTGATGGTTATGACTGGGAGGAGGGGACTACTGGCATCTAGTGGGTAGAGGCCAAGTATGTTGCCAGATATGCTATCATGCACAGGACAGCCCCTCCCCCAAGAGAAAATTATCTGGCCTAAAACGTCAGTAGCGCTGAGGTCAAAAAACCTTGTTGCCGATGGGGAGTGTGAGAATGAACTAGGATTTAAAAGCATGTCACTTGGTCTCATAAAGGGGTTGGAGGTAGGGTGAGTGAGGAGGGAAAAGAGAAATCTATAGTGTCTTCAAATCCCATTCAATTCACAATTCTAGCTCTTGTGCTCCTTTCCCCAGTTTCACAGACAATCAGGAACTGGCTGCATGCAGGTTGGCTCAGTACAGACTTTCTAAATCACTTGCCTCTGATGAAAGACCCATTTCATCAGGGTAAATGGCATAGAGGTAGTACCATCTTCCCAGCAATACTCACTGAATTGCTTCTGTGTCTGACAAATTTTCAAAGTTTAAAAAGGCCCCTCAAATAGCCTTTTAGTACCTCATAAAGACCACAGATGAAAGAAGAAAATCAGAAGAGATTCATAGCATATTTGCTTGGAAGTCTGCAAAAAAATCAGGTGTAAATTTCTTTTGGCCTAGGACCGGCAGAGAAACCTCCCGAAAAAAAAAAAAAGCTGATCCAACAACTGGTCAGACTGTTTCAGATTTTCCAGGAGCACAGCTTTGCTAAGTCATTCCAAAGCAGTTCTACCAAAGTTGACATTGGAGAGAGTGACCAAAGAGTCAGAATAATATAATATACAATAATAGTCTAAATTATGACCTTAAGTGGACTTGGAATGCCCAAAATTCATCTGAAGGCTTTGTGTACCATACGGGAGACAGGCAGGGAATTGTTTTTTTGTTTTTTTGTTTTTTTTGTTTGTACAAGTTTCTGCAGCAAGTGAACAATAGTATTAATCTAATCTCAGGTGATTTTCTTGGAATGAAGGAACCATGAAGATCTATGTTCATTTGATGAACTTGATTGGAGGCTTATCCTGGTCATTTAATTTACCAGGTAAATTTGAACAGGCATGGTTGGTTGCTGTTAAATAGAGGAATATTGCATTGGGATCAGAAAATAGAATCACAGTATCATCTTCTACTTCTGCCACTAATTAGTTTTAGGACCTTGGACATGTCATTTCTCTCTGGATTTCAGGCTTAGTGCTTGACTAGATTATTTTTCAAGGGCTTCCAAGCTTGTAGCAATCTTCAATTTTATTTCCTTTGAACAATCAGGAAGTTTTAAGAGGGAGCTGTTAGAGAGATATATACTTATTCAATAGTCAGGTTCTTGGGTGTCTTCCCAGGGGTTTCAGCATGGTTTTTTTTTTTTTTTTTGGCATGGAAACCCTTATCCCTGCAGAATGCCTGAGCATTTAATGCAAAAGGTTTTAATTTAAAAGAGTGTGTGGTCTTTGCTGGTTGCACAATTTCTCTTTGTGTCCATGCTGCTGCTGATCATATATTGCAAAGCCATTAATTACCTTAGGACAAATGCAGAGGGCCACCTGCAAACGTTCTGGCCAATTGCATAAAGCAATATGCCAGATGTAAAGTAAGTGAAGGGTTTTTCTTGGTATTTAAGGTTCAGTGAAAAAGTAAGAGGGGCAGCTATGCCAAGAATGAAAAGCCAGAGCTTGCCAAGTGCTTCTTTAAGTGGCTTTAGCCAATGTGAGACTAAACAATGCATTAAATAGGCATACAACTTACTGCAGTTAGGGAATTGCATGTCAAATAACACCTCTTTGCTATGTTTTAAACATGATCTCACGTATAGATAAAGACAAACAAAATGCTGTGTTGTCATCTCCTTAGTCCAACAGCTAATAAGGCCTGAGGGTTTGATCTTCCCAAGCAACCAAAAGTAATTCTTTGGGTTGTAAGAGCTCGCTGATATTCCATGGAGAGGTGTAGAATGGAACTCTGCCAGGGCAGCAGCTCAGGGCAAAAACAATTTTTGCCACCATGGGTTGTCAAAGACGTCTGGCTGCAGAAAAGAGCAAAGCCTTTGCAGCCTGTTATTGAGAACAAATAGAAATCTCCTTGGGAGAGAAGTTGTGTCTATTTCACTGTGTCTGAATCTTTGGTGCAGCCTGTGAAATCAGAAGGAAGGCTGCTAGAGAGATGAAGTGGGCTCTAATGGCATCCCTGAATAATGCTGGCATGGCACATGGTGTCTGGACAAGATATTAGGAGGCCCATTGAATTTGCAGAATGCCAAAACTCTCTCTTGGATCCAAAATATATACCCTACAAGCCACTGAAGATAGAAGCATTCCAATATCAATGGTCTTCAAACAACTGGTTGGGTAATAACTGCACAGTGGAAGTCTTGCATGGCTGCTCCCACAGCTCCTTACATGGTTAGGTTGGGGACAGTTCTTCCTGCCTGGCTCACTCTCTGGATTTTGGTGTCTTGTAACCACCTCCCCTTTTCCACCACTCTCATAGCACCCCACAAAAAATCCTGGTCCAACTAAACAGCCTTTCTTTAGTAGGCCTTTGAGCAAAAAAAAACCCCACTAAAACTAATAGCTGCCAGAAATAAAGCAGTTGAAGTTTGCTGGCAGAGGAAGAACACTTGAAGTTGGCCGGAGGAGAGGCTCTCACAGATCATATTGCATATCCTGGTGTTCACAGGTGAGCTGCAATATTCTGTCTGAGTGGGATCCAAGAATCCAGCCTGTGAATCCTCTTGTACAGCAGAAGCCTCTAATCAAAGACAACTTTCTGGGTGCACCCTCAAGAAATTCTATTAGTATTTCCTCAATTTTTCCAGAAGTAAAATGTAGGGTCATTACATGGATATCCCTCTCATACCTCCTTTCAAGGAAGTGTCAAAATCACCTGAGTCACCCCAGGATTCCTGCTCCTTATACCTCAGAAGAGAATTGGGATTTTGGAAGCATCTCCCTGTGCTACAACACTCTGGCCTTTAAACAATGCAAATGACCAAATGAACACACTTCCTGGAGACAAGAGAGCTTGGCTTTGGTTCTAGAGCCATCCAGTGAGGTAAGTCACAAAATCTCTGTGTCTCACATTTCTCATTTGTCCAATGAAGCAATAATCCTTGCCCACCAAGACTGGGGTAAAGAGACAAAGTGAGAAAGCCAATACAACTGGATTTAGAAAAAGTAAACATACTAGACAAATGTAAGACAGTCTTCTTGTTACTATTACTAACACTACCTACCACCTAATTGTTACTGCTGTTACATAACGGGTTTCATCAGCTGCCTCCAAGGAGAGAACATGAGTGTATAATTACTTGGGCTGTTCAGATACCTCAACCTTTGCAATAGATTCTGTAACTGCTCTCACAAGAGAATACATAAATGTGGTAGCTAACAAGTATAAGATGCTTACTATGTGTCAGGCAATATTCTAAGTCAACATACTCTAGTATATTAACTAATTTAATCATTACACCAACTCTATAAGGCAGGCATTCCCTTTTACAGATGAGAAAATTGATTAACAAAGAGGTTAAAGAACTTGCTCAAGGCCACCCACCAAGTAAGTTGCAGAGCTGGGGTTCAAACTCTGGAGGCTTGGCACTGGAGGCCATGCTGTTGGTCTTGAACCCTTCTCTTTTTTGCTTATAATTCTGCAGCAGGGAGAAGATGGTCTTTTTTTTTTTTTGAGGAGATGGTCTTGAAGAGCATTAACATGTCAGAAAAATGCAAATTATTTTCTAATTTTGCACAGAAACCATCATTTTCTTAGTGGTCCCCTGGTTGCACAGACTGATTCTCCTGGGCATATTTAAAGAATAGTAGCAAGCATTTGGAGTCAATATAAAAACTCATTGCTTTTTTATTTTTTAGCAATATCTGTAGCCTATTAGCTTAGTGGTACTAATGATGCTAGGGTCATAAGATCAAACCCGGCATGTACCAATTAGTTTCAAAGAGAAAATTGTTTCCACAGCTAGTGACTATGCACCTAACTTTGACCAGCTGTTGCACAAACACATGGCTGGCGGTCTAAGGAGAATCCAGCAGAGGAATGCAAGTGGCAGAGCTCAAATCCAGCCCCACTCAAAACAGTGCTAATGGCGGGTAAGTGTGTCTTTGAATGCCCCAAATTGTACACTCTCTTCTTTAATTGAAAAGTCAATATCAGTAGGTTGGAGAAGGTGAAGGTGAAGGTTTTGGTGAAGGTTTAGAAACCTATATACTCTTATTTGTCTCCTGTAATTTATCCTCCTTTATTTAGGATAGCTAAAAACAAACCTACTCACTTGTCCTTACAGCCAAGAGAGTGAGAAAATGTAAAGATGAGAACTGTCAGCTGGCCCTTCCTAGCAAAGAAAAGTGGTGGTCTGTTTTCAAGAGGCGTGTGCTCCTTCGGCTCCTTTGGTCCAAATGACCTGCATGTGTTTGGTCATATCTGAGCTTCTGTCCATCCCTGAGGGGTTGAAATCCAGCTTAAAACAAAACAAAACAGAGAAGCTGGCTCCTCTTTCTTTCAGTGGGTGGAATCTCGTATCTTTGGGGACTGACAGAAACTATGTAAATAAGATAAAGGAAACTAAATGTTCTTTGGTCACTACTTAAGTCCAAGGTTCTCCTTTCTTCAATAGCACCAAAGCCTTGTTAATTATAACCTAGACTACGAGTCTGTTAAAGTTAGAAGAGGTCATTTACTTTAACATAATCCCCTTGTTTTATAGACAAGGACATTTCAGCCCAGGAAGTTTAAACGTCTGCCAAAGTCATACAGCTAATGAATGACAGGTCTGGGAGCAGTTTTCTGAGCATTATATATCAAAGGAAAGAAGCTTAAGTTAATAATAATAACCTAGATCTAGGAAGGTTGCTGCAATCAATAACAATGAAAGTTAATTGCAAAGTTTCACTTAAACTCTTTACAAAACAGCACGTTTTAACACATGAAGAATGCCATTTGTTTATCCAGACCTGTTCTTAATAACTATACATTGGAAGTATGTTTTACAAAAGCTATAAATCTGGAATAGCTGAAAGGGTATCCAACTTTCTTTTCTAATTGATTTACTTCTCCTTTTTCCCAGACCGCCGAGGTAAAGCATATACAGTTTATTTAAGGGACTGTTTATAGAGTCTTAAAACTAAAAAAGACCCTAGAAACTTTTTCTTTTGGTTGCTCTTAATTGAAACCATCCAAGATGGTTGGTTGTCTGTCAATTTTTTAAGTATCTCCAAGGAGAGAAATTCCACAAGCCCGTAACAGCATGTTAAAACGGTTAATCACCATGGTTGTCAAAAATTATATCTATGGCAAGCTTAACTTCTCCTATTTCACTTGAAGCTCTTTTCCTCTTGCTGTGTTTCGTGCAAAATGAGGTTATAATAGCTAGCTTTTTTCCCTGATGTGCTTTCACCTCTACTATGCCACCATTTTTCTCACAGGACAATGAGAGCAGAAGGCTGGTTGATAGACTCTCTTACTCTGATGTATAGAGAAGAATCAGTAATTAGCTCTTCACTGGATTTTTTTTTATTTCATAAAATGTCTGAGGAAGCTGCATTAATTATACTTGAACTGTTCCACTTACGCTGGGAAGATGTTCATGAAACAGATAATGTAGAAGGTTGCTTCCACTGTCCTCTAGTGGAATTTGGGCTTGATGGGAAATAGGAGCTCATTCACAACATTGGGTCAAGCTACACAAAATAAACATTACAAAAATTTATTTGGAACAGTTCTAATAGGGTTAAAAAAAACCTGTTTGTTAAATATTCGGTATTGACAAAAGAAGAGATAGATAGGGAGGCAATTTTATTTTAGATGTTTGAGAGTCAAATTAAGATCAGAAACCACCTTCCACTACTAAAAAAAAAAAAAATCTATACTTCTAAAATGGATTTGAAGCAGCTTAAAATAAAAGGCACAGCCACACTAAACCTTTGAAAATGAGGGTAAAAACAATAATAAAAACCAACTGACAGGGGATAGACGTGGGGAAGAATCCTTCCCTCTAAAAAGTATTTCAAAGACGTTAAATGCTTAGAGCTGACTTCTCCATACACAGCAAATCTCAGGGGACAATAAACTTTGTTGACAACATTAATGCCTATAAGAATAATTGGCTCAGACACAAAATAGATCATCAGTGTAGCTTGGGGATGAAAAAAACGCAGCCTCTAGGTCACTATTACTATGTATTCTATTTAGTTGAAAATAAGAAATAGTTTTATCAAATAACTGGGTAAATATGAGGCAAGAAGTATCATCCAAAGTACTTGACAACCCTAATTCTTCATGGTTCTTAAGACTAAGATCCCGAACGGTAATTCTGTTCAATTCAATTGGATTCAATTCAATTCAATCTTGTCAGTTCAACAATCAAATATGAGCAGCTACTATATTAACCATTGAGCTAAACACTAGGATTCAAAGGTAAATAAATATGTCCTTTGGCATCAAGGAGCACATTAAGAGGGCATTATTCATGGGAGGGTAGAACCTGGTAATTTGACACAAATGAAACAATATATTCAGAAAAGCATAAAGAATATAATCCATGGTTATTTTTCTATTATGACTCTTGATAATACTTACATGTATTTTTTTTTTAACTACTCAACTCAACTGTGAGCTCCTTGAAGGCAAGGTCAATCTCTCATTCATTTCTAGGTATCTCATTCATGCCTAGTATAGTGTCTTACATATAACAGATACTCCATCTATGTTGTGAAATAAATTAAAAGAATTTAAATGGCTTAACTTCTTTTGGGCAAAGAATATTGTCCAGTTGACTAGAAAGTTAACAAGAGTACTTTTGTGCATAAGGGTCTATGTCAGACTTATGATTAACATAGGTCATGGAATTCTATTTAATATAAAGCAGCATATGTGAAACATACTCTCAATGATAGTACTGAAAATAATATATGATTTACAAAACCATTTTCTGCCTAAAGTCATGCCCTAAACATCAAGAGTTGCTATATATATAACTTTACCCGCTCAAGTTATTAAATGGAATTTTAAAAAATTTGCTAAAATTTTATTGTTGTAGGAACAGAATAAAAGAACCCTTTCAGTGCCTTGAAATTGGTTTCCACCATAGTTGTCTAATACTCTTAAGTGTCTACATGAACATATATAAGTATCATACAGGTACTTAGGACCAAATCGTTCTTTCTGCCTCATTTTTCATCATCTAATGCAAACATCACAGGCATAGAAGGATCCAGTTTCTATGCACAGTGCATGGAAATCCTGAAGCATGTCATGTTGAACATCACAATTTAACCTGGCACATTACAGAGGACACTTGTAGGTTTGGCAATTACCTAGTGAACTGGATCAAAGGAAATTTCACAAATGGATTATCAAGGTAAAAAAAAATCCTCTTGGGTGTAATAAGTGAGAACCACTTTTTCATTTTTTTAAAAATGTGGATCAGTAGCAGCAAATTATAGAATAATTACAACCCACTGTTGGGTCATGTGGTGTCACACGGTTACTGTCCACAGGAGGTTTTAAAGGTAAAATAAGTCTGCTGTTGGAAAAGCACCCACCCAATGTGCTCATTCCTCTCCCTTGCAACAGAGAACTGGATAGAATTGATGTATTGCCAGAAAAATAAATGAATTTACTCAATTAAAGCACCAGCTGAAAGCAGAGAGTGGGAATTTGACTATTCAAATAGAAGAAAGCACTTCTGATTCTCTGTCATTAGTGATTTTTAAACTATTTGTTGCCAAATCCACTGTAAGTGCAGGTCACCAATGCCTCCATCCCTAAACCTCTTCCTTCCCATCTCCCCTACTTATCTCCATACTGGTATACATGGACCCCCAACCCCCAGTCATACACTAACAGACACACACACATTCACACACACAGACACACACACACTATCTGCCTAGAGAGAGGCCGACATTTGGGAAGAAGATGAGAGAGACTTCAAATGTGTGAGTCATCATAGGAGCTATTCAGAGCTTAGTGGGTAACTGAGGTAAGCTGTCTACATTTGAGTGATATGAACCTTTAAGAATGACTCATGCTCAGTTTCCTGGAACTCTCTAAAATTCCAAAGAATTGTACAGAATGAGCATCAGGCTTTAAATCTTTCACTTTCTTGTCACATACAGTGAAATACATGCATGTGAGGCAGATTCTTTAAGTGATCAATTCCCTTAGGTACCATTGATTTTGTTTGTGTTTTATTATTTGCAAACCTTGATTTGGCTGTCTACTGCTTACTGACTGTCGACTTTCTAATCACTTAAGACCTACTTATGAGATAAGTGACCCTGCACTTGTCAGAGGCCCTTTTCCAGATGGAGATATCACTAGAGAGTCCCAGAGAAGAGCTATGCCAAAAGAGAGCAATAACAACAACAAAAAATCAAGGTCAATTTGCATAGAGGGCAAATTAGTACAGCATTTCAGTTTGCATTTAGAAAGAGCCTGTGTATTTCCAGACATGCCTTTGAGTGAAGTTCACCTTCTGTCTGTCTGTTCATGGTGATTTCATATTGCATGGGGACATCTGGGATGTATCCCCTTAATTCTTTCCCCAAGCCCACATGACTGAAGAGTCCTTACTATTTTGTTCCAAAATATATAGCACTTAAAACGGCCTTATGTGTGTTCCATATGTTTACATGTGCACCCATAGGTCTTGAAAACAAAAACCTCAAATCCCCAGGGTCATTTTGTCCCATCCTTTCATTGAAAGGAATAGAATGGTGAGGGTAGATCATAATAGTTGAAGGGAGGCTCAGCAGGAAGTAGTTAAAGACAAACTGTTAAGGAGGAAAATTCCATCCTCAATCTGAAAAACCTGCCAAAGCCCCACTGAAACACTATGCTTACTTTAAGGTGAGGAATCTCGGAGGCCTAGGACGGCTGCCAGCCACGGGCAGCCATTCAGTTATTCACACACTCCCTGCGGTTGTAAATCCACAGAGCCATATACTTCAGACTTTAGCAGCGCAGTGAGAGGGAGGGCTACTTACTGAAATAAAAGCCCCTGTCTCCACACACGAACTGAAGAGCATCCACCAGCTCAGCCCCGCAGAGCGTCTCGGGTCCAGCTGCGGCGGAGCTGGTGAAGGTGAGTAAGCACAGGGCCAGGTAGAGGAGATGCGAGGAGGATGTGATGTGCATCTTTACCTGCCGGAGAAACAGAAGAGGGTCAGCTTCCCTCCTTGGTCTTTGCAAGGGGAGAGGGGATGGGATAGGGTGCATTTACTCCCAGTATTCCATTACTGCCATTCACCAGAACTACCTGGCACAGAAGTGCAACAACGTGCATGAGAGACCAGTGGGGGTAGCGGACTGAGCATATCTTGACATCAAACAACCTGTGTTTAATCCCCTTGCTGCTGGGCATCCTTGTAGAAATCCTCCCTGAAGCCCTTCTTTATGGGTTCCTATTTCAATTAAGATAAAATATCTAGAAACATTTACTGTGTATATGAAGGATGCTATTATTATAGCGAGATCCCATACCACTCTGGGATCCAGGTGACACTTTTGAATTATCAAAGGTTAAACTGTGCTCAGTACAGTTTTGGGGCCAAATAAGTTTTGTTAATTTAAATTCTCTAAAAACTGGCTATCCATAGATGGCATATGCATTCATTATTGACCAGAATATTAAATTAACCAGAGCATCATTTCCTGCCTACTGACTAAAAAGAATTTACTGTGGCCAAAAAAACAAAAAGAAAAAAAGAAAGAAAAAAAAAAGACTTGTTAAAATACTGTATACTGTTACAGGTTTTGTTTTGTTTGTTTTTTTTCCCTTCATTTAATAGAGAGACAGGGAGAGAAAGAGAGATTTCTTACCTGGGGTATATCAGCAGTTAACACAACCACAAATGGAAGAAAAAAAAAAAAAACAGAAACAGGAAAAATCTGAGAATTTAGGAATGAAATTGGCTCATGCCAAGTAGATACTACTCCTGCATTCTAAAGCCCCTTGCCTCAAATCCAATATCAAATCAACACATATGTGTAGAGTCCCTTCCTTGTACAGGGCACTGGACTCAAAACGTACAAAAGTCTTTTTTTTCCAATAGTCACAGGAATTCTGACTTCATCTCCTGGACTGGAGGGACTTATGTGTCACTGTATCCATTTTATAGCAAAATATACCGAGGGACCCCTGGTTGGCATGACTTAGTCATGACAGACAGCCAAATGACAGCCTTGCCAAAGCAGGATTCCTGTGGCTCAAGTCTCCGTCCTCACTCTAAGTAATAGAAACAACGCTAAGGTGATCATTAAATTTTTCCATATTGCTACTTGTGGCACAAAGATGTGGTTTCTTCCAGAAAGCCTCCCAAGGTGAGTAGCTTCACCTCTTTCAGCTGCATCTTTCAACAGCATTGGAAGGGCCACCAGCGGGATGTTAGGTGAGGGACCCTATTAAAAGGGTCATGGAAGTTATTCTGGAAGTTATAAAAAGAAGCTCTTTTGAACTTCACAGTAGTGGCAGGTCCATTCAACCTCATCACTTTTGGAAACAGACTCAGTTGTTTATTTTCTGACCACCCTCCTTGCCCTCCATGAACTCTCAACTTAATGGGTCTGCATCAGTGGCAGAAGTTTCCTCCATCATTCTAATTAAGATTTCCAGTTTTGCGTCCAGGCCTTCAGCCCAGCAATTGGGGGGAAAAAAGCCCACAAAAAAACCCCAAACCCCTGACTCTCGTTAACACAACATAAATATTTAGTTAATGCTTGTAAAACAGTTGAAGATGAAAAGCTCCCTCTATTTGCAAATCATCATAAATAATGGACATAAAATAGAAGAGGTAAAAGCTCAGCTGAACATTTTTTACATTTTCTCAAGAGGACCTCTGCATGGAAACCCTCCACCCCCACATAGCCAAAGACACTGGGACTGCTAGCAGCAAGTTATCCAGCCCTCATTTTTCTTAGTTATAAAAGAAGTAGGGGTTTTTCCCCTTTAATATTTCCAGTGGTTATCAACAAATCCAACCCAACTGGACTTCATGGCCCTTTTCAAAAGAATAAACCCATAATTCATCTTATAGACTATACCCCTACACTCTGGCAATGGGCCAGTTCTAGAAAATACACTATTCAACAATCCTATCTCTCAACCCCTCCCTTCTTTGTTGAGTTTATAGTATTGCTGAAGACTAAGCACCTGCCACTGTAGATGCCTTCAAGTTCTTCAGTTTTTGTGAAATCCAGGGGGAAAAAAGATACTCAACTTACAGCCCTAGTGAATTTAGAACTTCATTAGATGTCAAAACTATATTTTTAATAGCTCTTTCTGGTATAACACATTTAAGTCCAGCAATACATATAAATCTCAAGCATTTAAGAACTTAAGATATTTTAATAGATTTTTCTTTTTCTTCTCTTTCTTTTTTTCTTTCTTTTCTGAGTTATATGTCAGATAAATATCAGTACTTATAGTTCTAGGACAAGATAGAACCTCTAGTGCATTTTCCTTTAGTTTAGGGAACAGTCCAGTACACCCACAGAGAACCAGAGAATTTATCACATTATGTTCCCCAAAAAAGAAAACAATAACGAACTTGCTTAGGAGTTAAAAGTGTGAAACAAGTGGCCCCATATGTTCATCGTTTCCTTGGCCTTTTATTTTGCCAAACACAAAAGAAATGAATAGAGAGAAAGGAAAGATTTGATAGAGAGAAAAGAAGGAAGAATCAGAAAGAGAAGAGAAAAAGAAAAAAATTTCAGAACACTTTTCCTTAAAAATCATTCACAAATCCCAATTTTAAAAGACCTTTCTTATTTATCTTAAATAAATGGAATATCAATTGATTCCAGATGTCTGGGCTACAATGAAAATGCCCAGTAAAATTTGAGGGCAAGAGTCATAAGAAAATACTCACTGTAGGTGTAATCATTTTTGTTTGTTCCAGGTCTTTTACAGCAGGTCAGGGTGGGTATTATGAGGCTGATGAGGATAGAAAACTGAGGACTTAAAAACATGTGCTGCTTTGTGGGTGGGGTTTGTGAAAGCATCTAGTTACATTTGGACACCCAGGCAGGTATTCTATGAGCCTGGGTAAACTGCCTTTTGTCCATTCAAACAATGAACAAATTGCACAGCTGGGATTTAAATCAATCTTTTCCCCCCAATCAAGCCACCAATATCCATCGTGTGCCTATTGTAGCCACCCAGAATAGTGACCCAAGCTCCAGTGGGCTCCCTTTCTCCCTTCCCCCACCCTCACTCCCTTGGAAATACCTTGAGACTCTGAGTACAACCAGCTTGTGAGTTCTGCCTCTAGGCAGGACACCTTTACTCACTGAATTATGTTCGAAAGACCATGCAGCTCCCTCAAACCACTTCCTGCTTCAAGCCAGGCAAAAGTAACAACTTATTACTAGCTCCACTTCTGAAGTGTTCAGCATACATACACAGCATGAAAAGTGAATCTGGAGACAATTTTCTAAACTTGTAATTAATTCAGAGATAATATTCCACAGCCTCTTTTATGATCATTTAAGTAGGGAGACAAAAACCCCAGCTGCCAGACCACATAGTACATATGCATATTGACTTCATCTCTTTTAAAGTAAGGTGGCTAGCATGTGTTGGCATCTCAGAAATAGCAGAATCAGGTGCCTGACAAGGGGGTAGCCTTAACTCCTAAGCCACTTACTTGCCTAAGAAAAGTCCTACTGGTGCAGTATTTGAAAGCAGCGAATGAATACTGCGCTAAGTGGCAGAGACGTTTTATGAATTGAGCCCTCAGGCAGTTGCGTCAGTGGAGCCAGTGACAGCGGCTTAAAAATGCGTGCAAATTGAAAAAAACACAAGTCTTGAAGGATATAATTCTGCTGAGAATGGAAACTAGAACTACGGCCAGTGATCGGAAACGAGAAGTTGGTGCATTGACAACAGCAGCCAGATTTACCTAAAGAGACTTTACAACACCGAGTATACAATCAGAGTTTTACAACACAAAACCCTAAGTCCAAACTTGTCCCGTGAAAGTCCTCTTCAGCAGAGAAAAGTTGGGCAAACAGCTGCTAGAAAGTTTCTGCTTTCCATATACAGTACACATTTGTTGAAATTATACTAATATGCAAGGTCAGCAAGAATTGTCAAGGAGTTCTTTTTCAGAAGAACAAATTAAACTTCACTCTAACTCTCTGGGCATAAGCGTAGAGTTCCGAGACCTTAGCTCCAAGTATCATATTTAAAAGCTTTAATATCATCTAAAATGTAACTCTTTGTATGTGGCATGCCTTATAAATAAAATCCTGACAAGTTACACACACGCACACAAACACATACATATGCATGCACACGAACATGGTCTTAAAAATAAAACATCTGCACCTGCAAAAGAAAAAAAAATCCCAAAGTTCATATCCATGCTCTATATCCCTCAGCCAGAGACAGGATTTAAAAGAATCTTCTATAATAACACCACGGAAGCCCTGAAGAAGTGGAGGATTTAGCATAAGTACCTTGCAATAGTTTCTACTCATACAGATATCTGTGCAAATGCATCCATCTCCCCAGATATTTTTTCAGATCTCACAGAATTGCATATTCAGCAATTTATAAATAACTCCCAGTTCCAAAACAATGAAAAATTTTAAAGTGAATAACAGTTCTAGGCAGAAGCAAACAGTACACAATTTAAATAAAATTCCCCAATGACTTCAAAGAGTAAAAAATATTTACCTTCAAGAAATCACAAAAGCAGCACTTAAATAATTGGGTTGGAAGACTGCTGATTTTCCCCATTGCTTCTGAAGTACAAAGTCTGGAAATGAATTGGTTAGCAGGAATAATGAAGCAGAAAGAAATCCAGAGAGATGGGAGATGTTGAGAGCAATGTCACATTTCAATTTTGAGGACTTTATTCCATTGCGCAGGCTCTATCTGCTCTGAATTTAGCAGTGACAGTGAGATTTAGCAAACAGAAGAGGGATTTAGAGAAAATCCTCACATTTATCTACAAAACACAGACACTGTAGACAGGAAACAGCTGGGGGAACATTTGCCTTCTCTCTCTCTCCCTCTTCTGGCAAAGTTATCGACTAAGGACTTTTTTGGGCATGGTGACAAATAACATCATACCTTTGCATTTTAAAACTAGAGCACAGAAGCATTTTTTTCCCTTAAAAGAATGTGTGTTAGTGACAGGGTTAGGAGACATTAAAATACTTATGCTGCCATAGAAAATAAGGATCTGTTCCCTGATTAACTTTCTACTGGGCATAAAGACACACACGTCTGCTAACACACCTTACCGGGATGAAAGTAATATACACGGGGGATGGGTGAGCAATTTTACATTCTAGAGCAAATGCAAAATTAAAAAAAAAAAAGAAGCAAGGAAGACAAGACCATCTCCAGCAAACCCTACAATTTTAACCCCGAAGTGACTGGGGTAAAGTAGGTTGGAAGACAGCGCTCAGATGACCCCTTGTCCTAGTTGCTGAGTGAGGGGAGTGATCTCATTTCCTCTAACCTACAGGAGGGGCAGGCAGCATTGTATCTGCTCCTGTCAGGACACTGTCTCAGACTTTTTTGCCTGCAAGGAGGCAAAGACAATGCTGAGGTATAAAACCAACTGAAAAATAAAATCTTTTTTTTTTTTTTCATTTTTCTATTGGGCTACCTATCACCACCCACACCCCAGCCCCCTGGGGGAAGGGCACCTGAGGGACAAACTATTTTTCCATTGTTTGTGTTTTTCGGCAAAACTTGAACCTCTGTTCGTGTGTGTGTGTGTGTGTGTGTGTTTCTGTGTTTTCTTTTTCCAATATTTGTGTATTCTAAATAACACCAGCTGGCTAGCAATACCCTCTCAAGGGTTATGATGTCATTCAAATCCCTCAACTGGGTGAGTGGCCGGCAACATGGTCCAAGCCAGCTGTTTTGTTATTTATAATGTACACTTTCCTTTGCCATTGAGAATTAAGTTCTGATCTTTTGTTGATACAGTTTGTACCTATTTCTCTTTGGTTTTGGTTTTGCAAAGCAGTAGATAAAAAAGTAGATTATGAAATAAGGTTGCAAAAGCCCAGAGCAGACATACCACTTTCCATAGTTATCTCTCCAGGCCTGGGTTCCCAGGAATGGGGGAAATAACCTGGCCTTTGCATTATTTTCCTTGTGATTCTCAGGGGACTGACACACGAACTGAAAATACAGGTCTGCTGGAAACACTCCTCTGGCTCTTTATGATGTCCTGTAGCCCGAAATTTGTCTGTAGAGGTGGGTACCCTCCTAAGAAAACCTGTTTGGTTTTGAAAGGGGGTTGAGTTTGGTCAAGTCTTCAGTGTGGTCAATACATTGTAGCTATATTTACCTTCCAGAAATAAAAGGTAAAAGTCTGGAATCATGTTGTTTCCGTGGTGCACAATTCAGCATCATTTTATGAGCTCCTACTATGTGCCCAACTACACATATCTCTAGAGTAACAAAGAGGAATAAGACACAGTCAAGGCCCCCCAGGAACTTTCAGCTGAGTGGCAGATACAGCAAGGAAAATGTTACCGTCATGTATGTGCTCTTTTAAAACTGTGAACAGTGAACAGCGGGAGGGAGTGACAAATTCTCTGGGAAGACAGGGAAGTGAAACCTTTTTGAAAATCCAGAATGGGGGAGGTGGATTGGGTCAGGAGACGCTTTGGGATATAAAGTTTCATTGGCTAGGATTTCACCTGAAGTATATACAAAGAGGCTTCATCAAGAGGTGGCATGGTAGGCATCTGCAGGAGAATAATCCATGGCTTCCTCTAACAAACTGTCCTTACACACTTGATCTATGACTTGATTTACCAAAAATCTTTTTTTTTTCCTGCAGCTTTTATAGATCATGCCCTTTGTGAAAAACAAAGTACATCTTCCTCTAAGGGACTTTGATGATGTAGGTTGTATGAAAGAAAAGAGCTGATCTCACCTGTTTCCCAGATGAGAAAGAACCTTCTTTTGCAAGTTGGGAGAGTCAGGTACTGGCTGGAGTCCTGGCATGAATTCCTCTTTGTACCACAGGAAGGTCCACCTGTATCACAGGTGAAGGCCAGGTCTTTGTTCTACCCCCTTCTCAACACAGTTTTAGCATACTTTAATTATTCCAAGATGTCCTAGAAACTAACTATATTTCTCCAAATCTGTCACTCAGCCTGATGTGCTCTCTTGGCACCCCCAGTGCACAGATTACCTTATCTGAAACCATTTCATATGAAAGGCTGCTTTGGGGACAGAACACATACCATTCCATCAGGCACTGCACTCCTACGATATCGACACACTGACTCGCAGTCTCTTGGTTTTATAACCCCAATTACCCTTAAAGGATAATTAGGTTTTAATTTATGTCCCAGTTTTTATGTCACAATCAAAGAAAACTGAAATTTCAGTGAATCGTAATTGTCATCAGCTGTGCCATGGAAACATTCCGATGAGAGCTATCAGTTTCCAATGGAGGAAGCAATTTCCTGAAGTGATTAATGTATATTTCAATTTGGAGAATGGTCTGTACTTCTGGGGAGCCCGCAACAGAGCAGGGCAATACTTTCTAGAGAAATGGCCATTTTCGCTGCCAGTTCCAGGAGTCAATATGAAAATGAAAGAGCAATAAATGTGCCGCACAATTACTTTTTAATGACTGAGCTCTGTACCTATTTAGGAGAAAAAGAAACAAATGCACCTATTACTAGAGAGTCCAAGGTGGTAGTAAATCTAATATCCAGAATAAGTTCATGTCATGAAGTCCCATTGGAGAGAAACATCCAGGGTCATTCTAAAATTACTAAATGTCGTCTCCTGCCTGGAAAAATCTGACAGTGAGATATGGGAATTGTGTGTCACCAAAATAGCTAACTGCAAGGATGTGCTCATCCTGAGAACATCCACTCCTGGAAATTCAGAGATTCACAGTTTCACCTTTTGCATGTGTAATGCCTGTGGGATATAAATAACTCTCCCCTAAAGCCTTCTTGAGTAGTGTATTTGCATAAAGCAGACTTCCGACACCTTTCATTAAAAAAAAAAAAAGTTGTTCATTTCCTTAAAGGGTAGGCTGGCTGAGGTTCACAGAAAACAGGTGTGGGGTGGGCAAGGCCCAGTCCTTCCTCCCTTTTGCTCAAACCATGTTCCCAATCTTCCTGTGTTAACCGGAGAGAAGCTCATCCAAAAGGTAATTTCATATCCATGTATATAATAGGGCATATTTAAAATTTATTTCATTAATGTGTTGCTGAATCCCAAGAAAAGCTCAGAATGGATGTTCTGGAGGTAAGGGATCTTTGGAATCAAATAAAGGGTGAGAACTAAGCTTCTAGGGCAACCCACCAGGCAAAGAATTTGGGGAAACTATTGGATGTTTCCCTTGGATCATGGTTTGTGGGGAGGGTTGGTCTGGGAGTGTATTCTCCAGTGTTTGAGGTCAAAAGCTTGTCAACTCAGAATATAAAACTCCGAGGAAAATACTGGACCTCAACAACTCCACACGCTGCAGGGCAGGAGGGCTAATGTCAGCTCCAAAAGATCTGCTCAAAAGGGTCCCTGTTATTCCCCAGGAAGAGCTTCTTTAGCTCAAAGGAACTGCTCTAACTCCTTAAAGGAGCATTTTCCCCACAGCTAGGAAAAACAGTAGAAGGGAGGATAAATCCTCTCACTAAAGAAATCAGTGCTTTCTTTTCAACATCAAACTTGGATCTTATTTCTTCTAAAATGTCAAAAGGACAAATGCTGGAAACAGAAACGAAACTGTTGCGGTTGTGTGAACAGAATAATTCTTCGTCGTGGCAGAGGAGTCGTCACTACATGGGGTAAGGATGGGTTGGTGGAAGTGAGAGAACCCGAGGGCTCACCACACTTGCCCCACGTTGAATAGAAAGTGGGGAAAGGAACCACCAACTCCAAACTTCAGGGGTACTACCCACATAAGCGCTTTCTTTGGGAATCAAAAAATGTGCGCGCCCTCTAGTGGGATTCTGGGAAACTGCCACTGCACTCCGCTGTGGCTGTGCGGTGTGGCAGGAGTGGGGGGTTTGAAAGCTCTGTTTTTAGATATACTTTAAGCTGCACTTATCTTTAGCTGTATTAAGTCTTTTGAAATACATAAGGTAGATATTCAACTCGCTGTAGTTTAAAAAGGGGGAAGAGTGCTAAAGGGGAAAGAAAGATCGTCAACTTCACGAGGGCAAGGACTGCATCTTTGTCCCAGTGCTTTTCTTCTGGTATGGGCTCAAAACATTTTGTTGAATGAATGAAAGTTTGGAAAATAAATGATGGTAAAGGTACAGCATAAAAAATCACAAACTCTTTGACAGTAAAATGATCAACTTTCTCATTTTATGAGTAAGAAAAATGAGACCGGGAGGGTAGGTAGGGCATAGAAAAATGACTTGTCAAACAAAACAAATTTAGGTGCTTGCAAGTGGAGCTCAAACCCAGTCTCCCTGTGGTTCTGCACTCTTCCTATCACGTCAGTTTTCAAAATGTGGGCTATAGCACCTATGGTCAAAGACCATGGCATTAAAGTATCACTTAAGTATAGCAGTGGGGCCAGGGTGGTGGCCAGCACCTGTAGTCCCAGCTACTCAGGAGGCGGAGGAAGGGGGATTGCTTGAGCCCAGGAGTTCAAGGCCAGCCTGGGCAACATAGAGGGACTCCTGTTTCAGAAAAAAAAGTATAGGAGTGATTCCATTTTCAATTCTCTTTCTATCCTGAATTTACCAAGGAGTAAGTCTCAGTTTGGCACTAGGCCGTCTTCAACGCCTCTCTAGCACTTGCTAATCTCTCTTTTTAACAAAAAGAAAGTAAATCTGAAGCCTGAAGTCTTTGCAGGCAGCAATTTCTATCCAGAATTTAATAATACTGTTTTTATGGAATTTGTTTTTTTAAAATACCTTCTATTTAGGGCAAGTGATGCTATATTTAAAATAGATATTTTAAAGTTCAGTTTTAAAACATATGTATCTAAGTCTTAAAAACATCAATTCAGGAAAGGAATATATTTAAAGTAAGCAAATAATACTACAGGTGGCCGGCAGTTATGACAAACAACGTGTAGGTGGCGTTTGAAAGTCTGATGTGTGGGATCACTGCCGTGTAACATGCCATTGTGTTAGAAAAACAAACACATAGCCACAACGTACAGACAGTGAACAAAGAACCAATATATTAAAGGATGCCACCGTATAAATGTGTTAATTACATTTCTAGATAATTTAGATACCTTTTAGGCTCGCACATTTTTCACTCCAGTCTTCCACAAAGCCTGGAGATGTTGGAAAGGGGTGGGCAGAGCGAATAGCATTTGAGACAGGCCTTAAAGCATGAATCCACCTCCAAGAAGGAAAAAATAGCAAAGGCTATTCCAGGCAGAGGGAACAGCATGAGCAAAGTTATGTAGGAATGAGGAGGTCCTCAGTGTTGGGGAAACGTGGGAGATGAGTCCTGCACGGGGGAGGCCATCTCCCATCAGCTGCCTCCTTTGAGTTGTTAGAAGACTGGAAAACAGTCTTAATTCCCTCATGTTTCCCTTGTACACAAAGATTTGCATGTAACTAAATCGTGATTAACCCTGGGAATGACACAGTGCCTCAAGGTAACTAAGTTATAACAAGCCCGGGTTACGTTATAACCTAGGTCCAGGAGAACAGTCCTGGGTGAGGACTGAGGTACAGATTGAAGACCTGATCATCTTGCCAGAGGTTCTATTTTTTAAAGATTACTTGTAGTGTTTATGCTTTAGGAAGTAGATTTTAATAGAAAAATTAAATGATTACACTTGATAAAGATTTTCCACTGTAAGGGTTGAGAGGTCTTGTTCCTGGCATGCTCTGAAATGCCTAGGAAAACTGGTTCATCAGAGCATCATACTCTTCATGTGGGTCAACTAAGAAAGTTTTGTTATGTGCTGTTTGAGAGTAGGACACACAGCCCCAGCCTCAATCTCTTACTTAGAAGTGGCTACTGGGGAACCTTTCAGGCTGCTTCCTGTTGGGGTTCCCTGCATAAACAGAAGTTTGAGTACTCAGTTGCAGAGGAGACACTGCATCTAGAGGAGTTCTTGGTAACGATCCATTTGGTAAGCATATAGCCTTGGAAATTGTACCCTGCTCTCTGCCCAGCACAGACCCTTGAGGGTGGAATGAACACCTTGCAGCCACGTAGATATAGCTACAACACACGTGTTCCTTTTTGCAAGAGCCCTCATCTTCTTTCAGTGCTCAAAATACACTTTTAATCTGAGTTGTATTATTCAGGGTTCTCCCAAGAAACAGAATCAACAGGATGTACACATGTTTATATAGAGAGATTTATTTTAAGGAATTGGCTCACGTGATGGTGGCAGCTTGGCAAGTGCAAAGTCTGCAGGGTAGACCAGCAAGCTGCAGATCCAGGGGAGGATCCGCAGGCAATCTGCTGGCAAAATTCCCTCTTATTCTTCTGAGGAGGAGGTCAGTATTTTTCTGTCAAAACCTTCAACTGATTAGACAAGGCCACCTACATTATGGAGGGTAATCTGCTTTTACTCCAAGTCTGCTGATTTAAGTGTTAATCTTATCTAAAAAAAATCACAGAAACATCTAGAATAATGCTTGACCAAATATCTGGGTACTGTGGCCTAGCTAAGTTGACACATGGAGTTAACCATCATATCAGTGGCTCTCAAAAGGTGCACTCACTGGTCCTCCCTCATTAAAACGGAATAATCATCATCATCTTTTCTCAGTTGCAAAAAACAAAATTCAAGTTAATGGATTACATTTTTCAGTTCCAAATTTTCTCCCCATACGTTTTTCTTAAACCTGTGGCTCCTGTACTTACTGTTTCCTGATCGTTGCCAAAAGGAAGTCACGGAGCACGTGCCTTGGCTATATATCATTCATATTTTATGAAGATGCTGTTCATCTGTGACAAGAAAATAAACAGCGTTTTGTTTTATCCTACCACCAACGGGAGCAAATGCACACAGCATACACACACACACGCTCTAACACTCACACCACTTGAACACATGCACACAAATTCATACATAAACATTTGCTCTTGTTTCTCTAGGTAATAAGAAGTATGCTCATTCCCTTATAAGAAAACTTGCTGTTTAGACCAACAGGGAGAAGTTTCCGGTCTAAGGTGGTGTGTGCTGTGGGGTGATGTCCTCCTGCATTTTGGCAAAATGAAGAGAGACTTTTCCCACATGCTTACACCTCCAGAGACTGATTCTGTGCCTGGCCCTAATGTGGGACCTTGACTCTTTGGGTAGCAGGACGACAAGTGATTTTAATATTCTTAATACATTTCTGCATTTTCTAAGTTTTTTTTCTTTTTATGTTTAGCAGCCATTACTTTTATAGTCAGGAAAAAAATCTCACAAAACAGTTATTGAAAACATCATTGACGGATGCGACCTGTGCTCTCTGTGCAATCTGTCCTTGGTGTTGCCTGAAGATGTAGCATATGTGCGTGTTTGTGCGGATGTGTATTTAGTCACTCAGCTTTCCTCTTTCCTCTTCAAAGCTTTTGAGCCTCTGAAGGTATTATCCTGGTCTTGGCTGGCTTATTTGACATCTATCTGCACTCACTCATCTTCCTCACCCTCATTCTTCCACCTTCTTTTCTAATGCCTTTCACATCCATCCTCTTCCATCTGCCTGGCATTGCTCCACACTGGATTGATGAATTCCTGATTATTTCATGGATTTCCAGCCAGTCTTCCCTCATGCAATCTAGCCAATATCTGGTTGCTGGAATCATCTTCCTCACATACCATGTTCGAGAACATGTAGTGATCCCTCGGAGTGCTTTGATCACATCTGAATCTCCGTCCTGCCATTCAAAACACTCCCCTCCTTAGCAGCCTCATCTCTTGCTAATGCCCAGCATGGCTTCTTCATAACTAACCTGTTATTGTACATCAGCATATCCCTAGCTGTCATCACAGTACTTGGTTTTTAACAGGTGCTCAATAAATATTTGTAAATTAATAATTGTATGAGTAAAAACTGCCATTGTTGAATTTGTCTTATATTCAATTCTTTATTTCACATTAATTTTAATGATCTCATTTAATTATCATATACCTCAATGAAACAGATAATCTATTTCCATTTTTATTTCAAAGTGCTTAAGGAGGGGGACAGTCTTGGAACATACCAAATTCTCCAAAGTACTTGTAAGATGAATGAAGAGGAAATCAAGTTAGGAGAAATTAAATGATTTGGCTGATGGCACATGGCTAATAAATTACAGACGCCAGATTCAAATTCAGGTTGGTCTAATACATAATACTACATGTCCTAGAAGTCCAACAGGACAAGTCCCTACAGACTTTTCACTATGCTATGCTGCGTCTAATAAAACAAAGCAAGCAGGCAGAGCAGCAGAAATAGACACTTGCTCTCCAGAAGCAAGAGGTTCAAGAGTCAAGCCAGGAGCTCAGGCAAAGCCTAAGCTAGATGGAAAGCCACTTTTACTCTTTCAATTACAGTAAGAACAAAGGATGGGTTTTCTGGGATATAGTCTTACTGGAGCTTTAGATGTGGGAAGCTGAAGTATAGCAACTCACAATGCCAAACATCTGTCTACTGAATCCCGCTCTGATTTGGGTAAACTTTATTCTGATGAGACAGACTCTACTTCTTAGAGTCCTAGAGTCTAGGGCAAACTCAGTCTCTGATGCCTGTATTTCCTAAGGGTAAAGAAGCATCTACAGGTTGTTCTAGGATAGACAACATAGCAAATCTCTCTCAACCTGCCCTAGAGTCAGTGCAGTCAAGGGTTCTCAGAAAGCTATTACATTGCTTTCCTGGTTTGTCAATTCTCCAGTGGGCTCATGATAGATTGGAGACAGTTCCTGAAGTCATTCTGACTCTTCTGAAATTCAAGGTAGGATGGGTTGACCAGGTTGTATGCTTATGACTCATATTTTGGCTTTGTGCTCCCAGTTATTCTTTGTGGGGTTTTTTCTTTCCTTTCTTTCCCTTCTTTCTCTGGCTAATGAATACTAGCTGAGCTAGTTCCCTTTAATCAGTTGCTCTCTGGCTTCACTTCCCTGCTTCTTCACAAGGAAAACGGTGACTTCAGATTTGGATCTTGCTGGGGTTAGAGTACTGCCAACCCACTGGCAGGCTCCTTCCCAGCTTGGGTTCCCATCAAGGTAGCAATCCCACATCCTGGACTGGCAAGCTTCTCTGCAAGGTGCCAAGGTTGTTAAACTCACTCCACTGCTTTGGAAAGCAAGAGACATCCAGAGGCAATTGTAGCATCTGCAAAGTTTAGAGAGGGCCTGGGATTTCTCAGTGAGGGCATCTGTTTTTCCCAAGAGGCTATCTAAGCCAAATCTTCCAACATCTGGCCTTTTCTAACCCCCTCAGTTTTGTGGATTTTGTAGATAAAGCAAATGTTTCAAACCACAGCCAATTTACCAGGTGTTGCCCCCAATGACAGGCTCAGAGGGGCAAGGAACTCCTGTGGTCCAAACTCAACCAACTATTAGGACCGAGACACAAAACATAAAACCCAGATCTTCTGGGGATTGAAAGGAATCTTTTCAGTAGGAGGGGAAGACTGAGAACAGATGCTGAGTGTCGTCAAGAATAACTAGACAATAGCAGTTGTCAGCATTCAGCACCAGTGGTGGTACATTTGCATTTTTGCTGTTTATAAATACTGGTTGCATAGGATCTCCATTGAGCCCTTTTTGAAAAATTTCAGTGGCACTCATGTCACAAGCACGCCAAGCCCAGTGCTGTGTTTATCCTACTGCACGAGAGGGATTTTCTCTGTGAAGGGAAAGCCATTGCTGAAATCTCAAAGGAGGCCGTCCAACCATCCACATGGAAGCTGGGTCACCCCAAACTGGAGAAAACTTCATTCTCTTAGAACCACTAAACGATGCTGCCTGGAGAATCTGTGAACATAACTCATTGTCAAGAAAGTTGGTTAAGTCCAGAAAATGGGCAGGAAATGCCAAGCTGAGCTCACAAGTGTGCCCTGAACTACAGCATCACGTTGAATGGAACTATTATTTACTTTCTTAAATAAATGTCATGTGGCAAAATCATGTCTTATACAAACCAGCTGAAGTGTGTGATGTAACTATGTTAACACGTTTTTATAGTCCTGGAAGAACACAATGGGATTGAGTCTATCAGTAATCATCTAAAGCAGCCGAGTATACATTCCAGATGTTCATTATGTCTCAATCGTTTGCTGGGAGCAAAGTGGAGGCTTTCTCCCTACCCAGGAAGTCTGATTTTAGTAATTGAGACAGAGACGCACTTGAAATCCGGTATGTTTGGAATTATAATGCTTAATCCCATAGTTCCAGTTAAGTGTATGTGTGCAAAACAAAACAAACATATAAAAAGCAGTGGTAAGGAAAAAAGAAAGAGAGAGAAAAGAAAAAAAGAAAGAGTAAGCAAAGGCAACACCATAGTACCTTCCCATCTGAGATCTTTCTTTCCCAGAAAGTTCAGCCTCACAGCACCTTGTTCATTTCTACTGGAAAGGTTCAGGGACATGGAGGTAAATCCAGATTGACTGTATCACTGAGTAACTGACCTCCTTACAACCAGACCATTCAATGGCCCACACTATCAGAAAAAGATGCTTTTATTTGTTGGGCTGCTTAACTTGCAAAATCTCCTCCAAAAGGAATTAGCTCTAAGTAGCCTCTAATGAGTTCCCTTAAAAAGTATTTAGACTGTAGAAATCTGCTTCAAAATGTTCTTTATGCTGGAGCGTGATGTGATGAATCACATCAAGTTTTTTGTTGGAGATATTATGCAATCCATATAATGTCTCAAGCCCTTTACAATTCAACTCGAAGTGATCTTTGCCAACAAACACGCATGCATACATACACATACCTCACATTATATAATTTCATCTGTTTTTATGGCCAAATTGGACCACTTTCTACACTTGAAACATGCTTTGTCTCATTTGTACCTTTAGCTCCTGCTAAAGGATCCTCATCCCCACCTGTACCTCAATGCTGTTGGCTAAAAGCCTAGCACATTTGCCACCTGTTCTTATTAATCCTCTGACCTCTCTTCTGTGCTTCCATCCCTGCACCAGCTAGAAGAGATGTTTCCTTTCTGTGAGCTCCCATATGACTTCGTTCATGCCTTCTTCTTTTGTATCATATATGTAAATATGTAGATATTTGTCCATATACGTATTTATTCCTTCATTCATAAAATAGTTATTGAGCCTAATAGGCCACATGCGGACAACTAGAAATGTAGTGTTGAGTAAAGCCACGCACCATCTCTCCTCTTGTGGAACATACTGTCTCCTGTGGGAAGACAGCCATTAATTAAGTAATCATATGAATTAATGTATACTTATAAGTTGAGCTATGTATCCTGCAAGAATTGGCTGTTCTTTTGCTGTTTGTTTGTTATTTTAAAGAGTGTGACCAAGGTGCCTGATCACAGTCTGTACTGAGAGGGAAGGAGGCAGGGGAGTCTTCCTTAGGGAATATCGATGTAGAAGCAGAGGGCTAGCTCTGTTTCTTAGGGCAGACTTTATTCAATACCCATTTTTGTCTTCCAGACCTCCAACAGAGCTGGAGGGACTCAGTCCTTTTTGTTGTTTTTTTGTTGAATGAAACAGCATGGGTGAGGAGTGGGCATTTGTATTGTTCATTCATTTATGCAGTATTTACTCATTTGTCACGTATTTATTGTGCCCCCTCCATGCCAGATCTTGTTCCAGACTCTGTACATATAGTGGTGAACAAGACAAAGTCACTGCCTTTGTGGAACTTATATTCTAGTGTGTGTGTGTGTGTGTGTGTGTGTGTGTGTGTGTGTGTGTGTGTGCTTGTGCATGTGTGTGTGTTTGGGGGACATGGAAAATAAACACACACACACGTGAAATAATAAGATAGTTTCAAAAAGTGCTGAGCACAAAAGAGAAAATAAAACAGGGTAACTGTATTTGGAACAGCCAAATAATCTACTTTAGCGAGGGTTAACTCAGAGATACAATGGAATTGACCCAAAGGCTACCTTGTATGAGATAGAAGGACCCATTTCTGTCTCATTTCCCTAATTTTCTTCTGGAAGTCACCATTGTATTGGTTGATCTCCTGTAGGGAGAAAAAAAATATCTTTTCCTCCCCTCTTCTAGGTTTATGGCTGAGACCCCAATAATGAAAGACAGATTAACAGGAGAAAAGTATACAAATTTATTTAATAAAAATTGCACAAGACATGGGAGCCTGCCTAAGGAAATGAAGATTCAAAGAAATAGGTAACGCTGAATGTTTTGAGCTAGGTCTGATGAAAAGGTGGACAGTTGTGCAGAAATGTGATTGGAGGACAAAAGGGTATAATCTAATAGTCATAAACTGGGGGAAATGTACTGTTTGTTCAGGGTCTTCTCTGTGATCTCTCATCTTCAGAGATAAGGATGTTCCTTTCCTCTGAGAATAAGAAAGGCATCTTTCACATGAGAATCTTATGACCTGCTTCAGAAGAAAAGGGTGAGGGGAAGGTGCGAGTGATGATCCTGCTTCTTCTGGCTTCTCAAATGTCAAGGTGCCATATTTTGGGGTAGAGTGTTCCAAACCCAATCACTCTCATCTGCGTATTTCTAGAGATACAGCACTCTGCCACCCGCATTCTTCTACCGAGTGCCTGGATTAATTGATTATGACATTGACCCACTTTGAAAAGAGGACCCCCTAGAAACACAAAGGAAATGGAATGCTGTGAGGTTCAAATAGACAAATTGAACCCAAAGTCATTTTTTAAATTCAAGTAGAAAGTAGGCTAGACTTGAGAGATGGTAGATAATTTTATTTGAAATAAGATTAGAAATATACGAATCTATATTTTAAAGATAGTTCTTTAAAAAACAAATGAATATGTAAAAATTACCTGTTATCATAATCATAGTTTATTTATTTAATTAACTAATTAATTTAGAGACAGGATCTCACTCTGTTGCCCAGGCTAAGTGCAATGGCATCATCATAACTCACTACAACCTCAAACTCCTGGGCTCAAGCGATCCTTCTGCCTCAGCCTTCCAAGTAGCTGGGACTACAGGTATGTGCCACCATGCCCAACTAATTTTATTTTATATTTTGTAGAGACAAGGTCTCACTACGTTTCTCAGGTTGGTCTCAAACTCTTGGCCTCAAGTGATCCTCCCACTTTGGCCTTCCAAAGTGTTGGGATTACATGCATGAGCCACTGTGCCCAGACGGTAATCACAGTTTAAAGAAGCAATGATAAAAACTAAAATCTCAAGTTGCCTCAAACCTCTTAGCTGGCAGAATAAGCCAAATGTTTTTCTCATTTGAAGTGGTAGTTTTTTTAAATTAAAAGCACAGAAGAAGGAAACAAATACCTGAATGTTCCTGAGAAATGAGCAAGCAAATGGATTAAGAATAAATCTCAGTTAACTCATCTAAATACTACAGGTAATCATTTTGGTATATTTGCCATGGGCCAGTGAATGTTTCCTCATGAACACATGTGAAGTCTTCCAAAGTAACCTCTGCAGTCTGAAGTCTACCTGGACCAGACAGATGACTCTCCAATGTGGATATTTGCATATTAGTTAGTGGCCACCCTAACCATGACCCTCCAGCCAAAACCTCAAAACCAAAAAGTCAAGGAGCTCAAAACCAACCACCCTGTGCCACATTCTCTCTCTGTGCCAGCACCAGGATTGTGGGCTATGCCATGCCAGGTCAGTTTCTGATTCTAAAGAGGTAGCAGTTATGGTTCTAATGTAATGTAGGGAGTATTTATGAAACTTCTGCTATGTACCAAGCCTCTTTGCTGGGCACTATAGATATACAAAGAAGCCATGATCTATGTCCTTGAGGAGCTTGCTGTCTTATTTAAGAGATACAAACTACGAAGAAATTAGAGACAATTTAACAATGAAGTGTTAAGTTGAATATATGATCAGTTTCTAAATTATGTGATTATTGCTACGTGTTTATTGCTGTGGTGGGCAGAGGAGGGAGAACGTACCCTTGACCCTGCCTGGCAATCATACTCCATTTTCTTGTCTGTTCATTTACTTTCTCTTATAGATGGTTGTTTCAGATCTTCTCTTCTCTCCTAAATTCTCCAACGCTTCCACCACCATCCTTACTCTTACTTGAAGACCTTACTTCCTGTTTCATCAAAGAGATAGAAGCAGTCAAAGAGGCCCTCTGCAAGCTTCCCCCAGCACACCCACCTACCTAACTGTACTGTCTTGCCTCCTGTTAGTTGGGATAAAGATTCATGCTCCCAGCAGAGAGCAGCCCTCAGCGTGCATCCTCTCTTGCCACTTAGGGACCTCACTCCAGAAACTCTTCCCTCTCTTCCGAAGCCTAGTTAGCTCTCGCTCTCCTGCTTCAGGAGGAGAGCACATACATATGACGGCACTTCTCCCTTCTTGATTCTACTTCCTCATCTGACTGCCACCTCATTTTTCTCTTTCCCTTTGCCACAAGCATTATTTTGTTGAAATGTTTTTCCACTCAATTTATTTTTTAAAAAGATACTGCTGTATGGGCAGGGGAATTACAGTTTATCAGTATTTAGGATTTCTAAAGTTCTGATTCCAATGGCATAGAAATAAAGTATTTTCTTTAGAAAAAACCAAAAGTGCAAAGAAAAGTAGGGTAAAGGTCAAGACTTGTGTACTCTAGTCTGGCTTCACAGCCAATTATCTGGCAAGCAGATTAATGTCTCCAGGCCTCAGTTTCTTTATGTAGCTCTGATTTCTTGGAGTCAATGAACATTTAGCACACAAGCCATTGGTGAATTAGGCACTGCTGTTTATATAATTATATTATAACTATGGTAATTCTAGTCTATTAGAAGGGAATATTTTATCTTATAGAGCTGCATGAAAATTGTGTGAGAAATAGGTAGACAGCTATTTGAGAAACACCATGGAAAATAAGAAACTGCAGTAGACAAAACTCAACTGATAAATAGCCAAAGCAGTTTCTAAAACAGTCAATCTGTAGACATTTAGAGGAAGAACATGAACCACTTGATAAACATGGACCTATCTTCACCCTCAAAGACAAGTCAATCAATGTCATCTTTTCAACTTACTGCTGAGCACTTGCAATCTTGGATTGCAAATGCATAAACCATAACCATCTTCCTTTTTCATGGTCAAACTTTGTTACTTGACATCATGGAAGAAACTTGAGAAAGGGAAATCATTTAAAATGATTGTTGTGGGCTGGGTATAGTGGCTTACATCTGTAATCATAGCACTTTGGGAGCCAAGGAGGGAGGATTACTTGATCCCAGGAGTTCAAGATCAGCATGAGCAATATAGTGAGACTTTTCTCTACAAAACATAGAAAAATTAGCCAGGTGTGGTGGTGTACACCTGTAGTCCCAGCTACTCAGGAGGCTGAAGCAAGAGAATCTCTTGAGCCTCGGAGTTTGAGGTTACAGTGAGCTATGATGATGCCACTGCACTCCAGTCTGGGCAACAGAGAGAGAACCTGTTTCAAAAACAAATGAAGAAACCAAAAATAATTACTATGTCTATTTTTGCTGAGGGTTGGGGATAGAAGGAATAATCGAAGTACATGTCTGCTACTGGGGCTAAATGTGCCATGTTTCAAGACAAGAATCAGAAGTACAGCATTGATAGACTTATGGAATTTTAGAATTGGAAGGGACCTTAATTAGAAACTATCATAGGTCCAACTGCCTATTCATTTGCTATCTCATGGAAAAGAAGAAAGAGAGATCTGATGAGGAATAATGTACAGAATAATGAGGTACAGTAATCCCAACCAGGCAAGAGAACAAGGAGGAAGAAATGGGTATTTTGCTACATATGGTCATTAATGTGGCACTTTATGGAAGAAGCAGTGGATAAATAAGATGGCTTCTTGGACACGTTGATGGGCACCTGCTTGGGAAAAGCATTTTTAGATTTCTGTGCTTTCAAAAAGAAGGGCAACACTAAAGAAAGGGAGCTTGGAAACAGGTGTTTGGGTGATAGGCCAAGTTTCAGGACAATCCAGGTAGGGAGAGAGAAGCATCGTGTTGGAAAGAGGAAATAACTGTCATCCAAAATATGTGTCCCAAAGGTTGAGATAAGGCCTAGGTTCAAATCCCAGAAGTATCACAGATAGTTTTATGGCCTTGAGCAAGTTACTCATTCTCTCTGTGCTTTCCTATCTATAACTCCAGGTTGAGACAGACAGGGATTTAAATCCCAGGAGCATTACTGACTGTGTGACCTTGGCAAGTTATTAATATTTGTTGTCTGGGAGTCTTCTTACCTATAAAATTAGCAAATCAATAACTACTCGCAGATTGAGCACACAATCTGTACTAGGAGTATTAGAAGTACTAATAGAATAGATGTTATTAGTATCAGGATATTTGTACATATTTATTAAAAGCCACTAACCTATAACACTTTTTAATTTGGAACCCATCCCACTTGTGTTATCTGCACACAGAGTTTCCTGATGACCTCTCTTTAGTAGAAAAATTGGGCCAAGGTCAAGGTGAACTGCTTCAAGTTGATTTTGGTGTTCCCAAATTTATTTAAGCCTTGAGAAATAAGCCAGCTAAGAGGAACGATTGCAAAGCCCTTAGGAAGCATTACCTACTATCAAATTCACCATCCTTTTCATTAATCCAAAGTGGACACCAAATCTAAATATTCAAACTTAAAAGTTACTCAAAATTCAGAATTTAAAGTTCTGAAATTTAATTTAAACCACAAATAGACACATCGATTTTTCTATCACATTTACTAGCTGTAATTCAGAGGGATATAACATCAAATATTAGGGGAACACCATGCTTGAGTATTTGCTGGATTTTGACAATTTGGTGATGAGAGAATTGCAGCTATAATCTCTGTTATGTTAACTCTAAGGATGCTTAGCTGAGGTGAAGTGGGGAGCATGCATAGATGTAGGTCAGAGAGGATCAAAATACTTTCCCTCGGTCTACTTAAAGAAAATGGCCTCCCTTAAAAATACAAACAGTTCCTGGAAAGGTTATGGTTCACTGGGAGCTTAATAGGAATTGCTTTGGGGTTTCACATAAGACGAACAGATCTTCCCATGATTTTTAGTGAGACTATTGTTGCCTTCTAACACTGTCCACCAAATCACTGAAAACTGCGTCCAAGACTAGTCTCAAAAAGGAGGCTGTAGTCAGAACTGGTTACTCACTTCCTTCTAAAAGACCACATGGACCAACCCCACATGCTTTTCATCCCTCTTGACATCCCATATGGGGGCTCTATATGGCTCTGCCCATCTCTTCATGTGACTTAACCTTCTACTCCTCCCAAACCCCCCTATTTTACCCTTTGGAGCTCATTAGCTTTCATCAGCAAAATTCCTCATTTCTTCATGTTCTTTTGCTTCCCTTTTGTGCTCCAACTGAAACCCATCTGTCTCTTGAGGACAGTGATTTTGCTCAGCCCTCTCTGTGGCTGGAAGACTGTTTCTTTTTCTCTTTATTTCATGCAGAGAAGGTCTGGAGATGATGGATAGGTGTCCTCCTTATTCTCCATGACCACTTTCAGATGTTTTTTCTCCTTCTTCACTAAACCATCCCAGCTCCAGCTCCTCTGGAGCACAAGTTATCAGAATATATCATCCTTCCTCTCCTCTCCATTCATTAAAGGTTTTGTCTAGATCACTCCTTTTCTTTCCACCATTGTTTTTGTTACCATTCTTAAGTACTGCAGCACCACGTGGAGAGTCCATCTGACCACCTGGCTTCTCAACTCCTTGACTTTCTTGCATCCAGTCATCTGTTCCTCCACCCTACCTCAGATATCAACACAATCCTCATACCTTAGATGTTGTTAACTGCGTTACCTCCAAAATCTCCATTGTAAGTATCCTACTACTTGGATACCATAATCTATTTTTCCAGCTCACTCCTAGTACTCCACCTCTGACCTTTCTTTGCCTCCATTAGGATCTCTAACTCATTGATTCTTCCATGTTTCCCTGTTTATTATCCCCTTGTGCCCTCAATTCCCCCATTACCCCACTCAGATTCCATGACCTATCACTTTACTCCATCCCCTGTGTGTACAAACTTTGTCCATGTCCCTTCCTATCACACTTCTCAGGAAAAACCCCAACTCTGAATCTCTGTCACCTCCATGCCTGCAGCTGAGCAGCTGAATGTGGCTTCAGAAACCACATAATCAAGCTGAGTGGCTTCACTTTAGATTTTTGACCACAAACACAAACAGCAAGTCAGTCTTTAGCACAGTCTGGAAATCCAAGACCTTTCCAGAAAGATTGTGAAGAATATTGGGGGGAAAAACGAGACTAGAAGCAAGAAAACTGTATAGAATTCAGATGAGAAAGTCAGGTAAGAAATGATGGGTCCATGAACTGGGTAAATGGTCATAGGAATGTGGGTCACACTGTTATCAAAAAGAAAAAGGTAACAAGTGTTGGCAAAGGTGTGAAGAAAAGGGAAGCCTTTACATTGTTGATGGTAATGTAAATTGGTACAGCTATTATGGAAAACTGTAATGAAGTTCCTCAAACAACTGGGTAATTTATCTAAAAGATTCGAAATTAGTTCATTGAAGAGATGTCTGAACTCCCATGTTCGTGTAGCACTATTCATAATTCACTATTCACAATTGAAGTTAGGAAATCAACCTAAGTGTCGACAGATGAATTGATAAAGGAAATGTGGTATATATACTCAGTGGAATACTATTTGGCTTTAAAAGATCCTGTCATTTGTGATAGCATGGATGGAATTGAGCAACATTATGCTAAATGAAATAAGCCAGGCACAGAAAGTCAAATACTGCATGTTCTCACTTACATGAAGAATCTGAAACAATAGAACCAGGAGAAGCAGAGACTTTAATGGTGGTTACAGGGGCTAGGTGTTGGTGGAAATGGGGAAATGATAATCAAAGTATACACAATCTCAGACAAGAGGAATATAGTTTTTTTAGGTCTATTGCACAATGTGGTGAATATAGTTCATAATAGAGTATTGTACATTTCAAAATTGCTAAGAAAGTAAATTTCGAATGTTCTCACCACAAAAAATGTTAAGTATTTGAGGCAAAGACTGTGTTAACTAGCTTGATTTCATTATTCCACATTGTATTTGTAAATCATAGCATCACTTTGTACCCCATATATTTATATAATTATAAAATGTTAGTTTGCAATAAAAAAAGGTAGAAGACTTATTCACAGAAACCAAGTGAATAAAGTGTTTCAAATAGGAATAGGAGAGGCTGACAACATTGAACTCAAACTCAAAGTATACATCAGAGTCACCTAGAGGACTTGCTGAAACATAGATTACGGGGCCCCACCCAAGAGTTTCTGATTCACTAGCTGTTAGGTTGGGCCCAAGAATTTAAGTCTCTAATAAGTTCCTGGCTAATATTTGTTTCACTTTTGAGAACCACTGCTGTAGAGAATTTGAGTAAGGTGAGATTTGCAAAGGGTTTATTGGTCTTGAAAATTGGGAAAAGGAGAACAGCATCTGTATTGTGTTGGGTGGAAGAAGATGCAGGGTCAGGAATGGTTGGGAGGAGAAGATGTGGAGGCAGTGAGGATATGCAATTTTTTCAGGGCATTAAATTATCAAAGAGATGGGAAGAGAGGGAGTCAGTTAGAGGGATTTACAGAGGAAGGCATTTTATTTAAAGATGGAAGAGATTTGGGCATATTTATTTGATGACATCAAAGAGCCGTAGTGAAGCCTTGAGAAGCAGAAGATACAGGAAGGAAAGAAGGTGAGTGCTACCATAGTGAGTTGGGGGAGACCAGAGAGAATAGGCAAGGTCCACAGCTGGAAGGACCAGTCACCAAGAGCAGTGAATGGCAGCAGATGTGGAGAGGTTTGTAGGTGGAGTAGCCTGCGCTTGAACTACCCATTTTTTCCGTTAAGATAGAAAATAGACCCATGTTCTTAGATCAGGGGATGAAGTAGAAGAACAGAGGGTTTAAAGAGAGAGGAGAAAGTTTGAAACAGCTGCTGAGAAGAAAGGGAAATAGTTGATCATAGACAAGCATAAGCTTTCTTCAGAGCACCAAGAACTCAGCTGCAGTTGGAGTTCATGACTGCAGAATGGACAGATTTCTCCCCAGCAACCCTTGACAGTCCTGGTTTAGGAGCAGAGAAGGCAGACCAGGGCAGGGGTGACTTTCTTTCTTGTTCTGAGAACAATAATACCTCCACTAATGAACTAATGAGTGCTCTGGGAATAAAGCTCTTTTATTCTGAAAACAGGCAGTCTGAAAAACAAAAACATGTCTATAAATCATGGAAGCAGAACATTTGTAGCCTTATGACAAATTGCTCAGTATGCAGTTTTTTTTTTTTTTTTTTTTTTTTTTTTTGGTCTTGGATCAGACTCTAGTATAGATCAACATGTAAAATCTTTGAAGATTGTCTATTATCTTTTATCTCAGGTCCCTGTGACCCACTTCAACGGTCTGACTTCTCCTGTTCTCTTCAATCCCTCCCCTTAGCAAATCTGGGAAGGGTTTGATAATCAATCTTGCTTACTACAGATTGTTAGAATCCCTCACTTATGTGTTTCTTTAGTAAATAATGTATATTTTAAATGTTTTTGTTCCAACTGTGGAATGATATTGGAGTTTCCTTCCTTGAAAGAGTTTAGGTGTCAACGTACAGATGGAGTGAGTGCAGTTAATGGATGTAGTATATCTGATCTCCAGTATGTTGTATTGTACCAAGGAGCCAGAAAAGTGCCTGGCACAGAAAAGGCTTAGTGGATATCTTGTGAATTAATGAACAAATAAATTAATGCATGAATAAACAATGATGGTGAGTGGGGTGGGAATGGAACTGAGCTGGAAATGGGGAACAGATTTTGTTGGTGGAAGTACAAATTATTGCAACCTTTGTGGAGGGTACCTCTTACTTGGGTTTCTGCAGAAGTAGACCTGGGACAGACGTTTGAGGTAAGTACCTGTCTTAGTTAATTTTGTGCTGAGACTGGGTAATTTACAAAGAACAAAAATTTATTTCTCACAGTTCTGGAGGCTGGCAAGTCCAAGATCAAGTTGCTGGCATCTGGTGAGTCCTTCATACTGTGTCCTCACATAGTGAAAGGGGAAAGGACAATGGAAATCAAACCTACTCCTGCAAGCCTTTTTAGTAGGTACATTAATCCATTAATGAGGCCAAAGCCCTCATGACCTAAACACCTCCATTAGGCCACATCTCCTCACACTGCTGCATAGGGGATTAAGTTTCCAACACATGAATTTTGAGGGACACATTCAGAACATAGCAGTAGTTTATTTGGGAGGTTACCTCAGGTAACACCCAGCAAGGGAGTGGGAAACTGAAAGAAGAAAGAGAAGGAAGTCAACAGAAGGGTATGTTTAAGAGGGTTACCATTGTGATCAACCAAGACTCAATAACTGGGGACCTCTGGAAGTTGTGCCCTGCCAAAGGGCAAAGAAACTGGGGCATTTATACATCAACTCCTATTTGTCATTGGCTGAGTACTGCTCTTGGGTATGTTCACTCCCTAACATTTCTGGCCTGCCCTGTAGTTGGACAAAGCATGTTCTTATAGCCAGGGAAATCCCTCAGGCAGAGCAGTACAGGTACTTGCAGCAGAAAACCATGAGTGACTGAGGAAGAAGTACAGTGGGGCATCAAGAGCAAATTTCCAGGGCCCATTTGGGAGTGTCTTTCAATATTTTAAATGCATATACCCTTCCATGCAGTAATTGCACTTCTATAAATGTATGTACTTGATAAATGCACACATGCACAAATACACATATACACACAAGAATATTCATTGCAGAATTATTTTAGTAACAGAATATTGGACACAATTTCAATGTCCATTGAAATCCTATGCAGTTTCCAAATAAATGAAGAAGATCTACATGTGCTGATACAGAAGAAAGATCAGAAACATATATTATTAAGTAAAAAAGCAAGACACATAATGGTTTAAATAGAATAGTATGCTACCTTAAGTGTAATATGTATTATATAACATATATAATACATATTATATATTTATATTATATATACAGATACTTTTATATATGCATAAAATATTACCGAAAGAATAAGAATATTACTGCACAAGAAACTGGAAACAGTGATTCCTCTAGTGTGGAAATTGGAAATGGGAGAAAAGGCAGACAAGGTAGAAGGGAAACTTTTTTTTTTTGCTATAATCTATTATATTGTGTAAAAGTTTTAAAAACTTGTTAATGTATAACCTATTTTAAGAAACTAAAATTTTAAGTGAATTAGAGTAGTTCCATGTGTGGCCATGTATATAGATTGTATTTAATAGAACGAAATACAAACTTCTGCCCCTAGCTACATTCCCAACCTTCTAATTGCAAGGGAATTGAATCTTAAAGGATTCCAACAGATTTCTGCAGCTCTTGGATGCTCTCATGTTGGGATTATTCCATTCCAAGCCAATCATGAAAGTGACCCCTCTAGGCTTCTTCCCCTACTGCATTTTTCACAGGTCTCTGTTTTCCTGTGACCCAAAGACATGGCAGCTGATAAATGACTTTAAGACAAACACAAACAACAAATAAGTCCTGGCTCAAGCTGGACTAGATTTTCTTGATAATACATTGCCAGTTGAAATATTCTCATCCTTGAAGAAAGTCCTTCAGGTGGTCATGACACTCTCTCTGGCAGGGAAACCACTCCTTGCGGCTACTCAAAACTTTTCAACATTTGGCTGGGCAGTGGCATGTCACAGAAGTGTCTAATTAACATAGATCTTCATTTTGAGGAACTGGTGCTTTTTCTGGAGTGCTGGGGGACAGAGGAACTAATTCTCCCTTATGAAACTTGTGAACTGCTGCTGTTTCTTCTGCTTTCTCAGCCTCTTCATGGGGGAAAGGATTAATCAGCTAATTGCTCAATTTAATCAGTGCAAGCAGCCACATTTAGCATAGAATGTCCCGATTAGATTGTTTAATTTTTGGCAGGGGAGAGGGGGAGAGGTATAGATTCCCCATTTCTCTTTGTTGGCGCCACCAAATAATAATAACAACAAAGATCATAATTTCTCATCTTCAGTATTGCAACAGTAACCCAGAATGCTCCTGTCTCCTGCCTTGCCACTTTTTAAATCATTTTTCAAGATGTGGCCATTGCGATCTGTCTCAAACGTGAATAAAAGTCTGAAGATCCATTTATTGAAATCCCTCAGTGGAACTCTATTTTTCCTGTAAAGTAAAATACATTTCACTAATCAGGGCTGTCAAAGCCTTTCATGGTCCAGTCTCTGTCAAAATTTCCAGCCACATAACTTACCATTTCCCATATCTTTATGTTTTCTGCAATGTTTATTAATCTTTACAGGCAGCTCGTGCTCTCCTTTATTTCCAAGCTCAGAGGTGCTGGACCTCTGGATTCCCAGGGCCCTGTTAGAATCTTTCCCTATCATAGTATTTATTACACAGTATTGTCATTTTGTGTTTTCTTGTCTATATCCTTTATTAAATGGAAAAATTTTCTAGATAAATACAGCCTTTTATCTTTATATTCACAATGTGCAGTAGGCACTCAATAAAAGTTGTTTACATCAATTAACTTCCCTCTGCCCTCTTCCCCATCAAGTGCCTCTGCTTGAATGCCTCCAGTTCACTACCTTTGTAAACCTGTCTTACTATTTTAACCATGGTTAAGAATAGTGTTGCAGATTGGGTTCCCCAATTAGAAGATTCTGCAATGGAGATTTGCGTGCGGAATTTTTGGGGGAGGTCTCTCAGGATCAGCACCTGTGGAGGAAGTGAAAGAAGCAGATTGGGAAAAGAGAGAAGTTGGGCTGTTAGTGTGGTGACAACATGGCCTTAGCTGACCTCACAGAAAGCTCTAGAGCTGGGGTAGTCCTTTAGGGTTGGCTTGAGTTGGGACAAAGAGGCTGAGCTTTTATATCCTTACATCAATCAAACCTTGGATGCAGACTGCCCCTAGAAAGGGTCATGACTTTGGGCAAGTTGGATCTCTTCAGCCAAGGGCAATTACTGCAGAGGCCTGAGAACTGAGAACAGCTGGTGGGCAACACTTCCAGCATCTGTGGGAGTAATCAGGAATTTCAGACCTGAGTGGGGATCTAGGCAGTACAGCATTCTGTACCAACTACAATATGGACTCTGGAGTCAGAATGCCTGTGTTCAAATGTGAGCTCCACAATTTGCTAAGTGTTCCAGCTGTCTATTGCTATGTGACAAACCACCCCAAAACTGAATGGCTTAAAAAACGAGTCATTTATTTAGATCACAAATATGCAATTTGGGTAGGGTTCAGTGGGGATAGGTCATGTGTGCTGCGCATGGTGTCAGCTGGACTGCTCATCTAAGGTTGGAAGAACCACTTCCAAGCTTGCTCACCCACCTGGCTTTCAATATCAACATGGATAACACAGCTTGGTTTCCTCACAGCATGGTGGCTGGGCTGCAAGGATGTAAACCCCAAATCAACTAAGCAGAAGCTGTGTCACCCTTGATGAACCTGCCTCAGAAGTCACAGAGCATCACATTTTGGTAGAGGAGTGTTGCTATGGTTTGAATGTTTGCCCTTTCTGAACCTACTGAACCTTAATCACCATTGTAACAGTATTAACAGGTGGGACATTTAAGAGGTGATTAGGCCATGAGAGTTATGTCCTCATAAATAGGTTAATGCTGTTATCACAGGAATGGAAGTGGGTTTCTTATAAATTTCTGTTCATTATAAATTACCTAGTCTCAAGTATTGTGCTATAGCAGCACAAAATGGACTAAGACAGGTATCGGTGTTACATTGCAAGAAGAGCATGTTGGATTGAAGTTACCATTATGGCTATGTTTGAAAAATACAATCTTCCACAACCTGCCCTCTGGTCAAAATAATTCATATTCATCCTTATGCAAAATATACTCATAACCCTCTCCTAAGACCCTCAAGTCTCATCACAATATGGCATCAGGTGCAGCCACTTGAGTACCATTCTGAAGACCAGTGACTAAAGATGCAAGTTATCTGCTCCTCTCAAATCCAACATATAATGAGGGACAGACACAGAACAACCCTGATAGACATTTACATTCAAATAGGGAGAAAATAAGAAACACACAACTGTTATGAGGCCATAATAATTTTAAAATTCAGCCAGACACTTGTTAGTTCCTTGATTAGGGCTCATCCTACTGCCTGAGAATGGTTCTCCACATCTCTTGGTTCTGCCCCAGACTATTGGTTCCATATTCTAAATGATCCTTCATCTTCTATAAACTGTAGCCCACGTTTGCAGCTGGGTAATTTTTCAGTCTACATTCTAGTCCAAAACACTATTTTAATTTTGTATAGTCTCTGTCACTTTTAGTCCAAATTGGCAGTGCTTCTACCAGAAGAATTCTCTTAAAAACTCTGTGGGTTTTCTATGAATCATACTGATGTATACTCATTAAATGAAAGTCACACTCACAAACCTATTTGAGACAGGCTCTTCTTTATCATTGGCCCTCTGTGAGTGTCCTTAAGGACATCATCCTTAAGATTCTTAGAAAGCCTATTATTTAATGAAGAGGATCTGTGAGATATGTCCCTCATACCCTTAGAAGTCCTTTTAGTTGGACACATCTCTGAAGTACCAACTTAAATATTTCTGAGGTCTTAACAAAGGGATTTATAGGCATATCCTATATTTGATCATCTTTGCCTTGAAGCCATTTATAGATTTGAAAATCTTGGAGAGGCTGGGAATGAGAAACAGTTTTATTTTCAAAACCCAGCAAATTCTGGCTCATTTGTATGTAACAGTTTGTTCTTTAGCTCATCTCTCTCCTCTCACATTTTATCATAGACAGTGAGAAGAAACAATGTGGCTCTTCCAGTATTCTTCTTGGAAATCTCCTTAGCTAAACTATCAAATTCACTAGGTACATTTCCTTTTGACCATGCTACCCCAGGTGACTGATTGCCAAATTCCTTGACACTATGTAGTATGGCAACATTTTCCTCTAGTTCTGAATAACATTTTATTTACTTTCCTTTCTGATAGCCTCCTTGAGCCCTTTTAGGCTTTTAGTAAGACTATCTTTAAGATCTTTTAGGTTTCTGCAGAGTGTCCCAAAGCCAATGCCACATATTTTACAGTTTTTATGGCAACACCCTATTCCTAGTACAAGAGTTTATTTAATTTATCCATAACAGACCACCCCCAAACTTATGGCCTAAAGAAAAACTAATCATTTATTTGGTTCATGAATCTTTAACCTGGGCAAGGCTCAGCAGGGATGTTTCATCTCTGCTCCACCTAGTTGGGGTGGCTTATCTAGTGCTGGAGGGTAAACTTACAAGATGCTTATTGACATGACTGGCTTCCTCTCCACAGGAACCTGTCCAAAGTGCCTTAGGCTTCCTCACAGCATGATGTCTAGGTTAAATAGGTAAATAGAAGCTGTATCACCTTTTATGACCTAGGTTTAAAAGTTGCATAGTGCCACCTGTGTCATACTCTTAACTTTGCCCAGAGTCAAAAGGAGGAAACATGGACTCCAGATCTTGATGAAAAGAATGTCGAAGTCCCATTGTTAAAAGGTAATATGTGATGGGACATATTGTTTTGGCCATATTTGAAAAATATAAGCTAACTTAGGCACATTACTTAACTTCTCTGTGCCTCAGTGTATTCTAAAAGTGTATTACCTAGGAGATGACATGCTACTGCAGTTGTTGTGACTAGCACAGAGTGGATAAGAGAACCTTTTTTATTTATTTATTTTTTCGAGACAGGGTCCCACTATGTTGTCCGGGCTAGACTAGAGTGCAATGGCATCATCATAGCTCACTGTCCCAGCCTCCAGAGTAGCTGAGACTGTAGGTGAACACCACTACTCCTGGCTAATTTTTTTTTTTTTTGGGGTAGAGACAGGGTCTGGCTATGTTGTGCAGGCAGGTCTTGAGCTCCTATCCTCAAGTGAGCCTCCCACCCTGGCCTCTCAAAGTGCTAGGATTATAGGCATGGGCCACCATGCCTAGCCTTACCTTCTTTTTTATCTTTTACATCAGGGTCCTATTAACTATAGCTCAGAGCCAAATCTGGCCCACTGTCTGTTGGTGCTAATAAAGTTTTGTTGGAACACAGCCACATTCATTTATTTATGTATTGTCTAGGACTGCTTTCACATTGTAGCAGTAGAGTTGAGTAGTTGCGACAGAGACCATATGGTCTGCAAAGACTAAAATATTCACTATCTGTTTCTCTACAGAAAAAGTTTGCCAATTTCTGCTTTATATTCTACTCAATCATAGAGAGTTAGAACTTGGGGCGGGGGGAGTTAGAGATGACCTTTCTGAGTGTACTCTCCTCTATTCTCTGAGGATGCTGAGACTCACAGAAGAGCAAGTGACTAGGAGTAGAGCAATGACTTTTTTCTTCTTACTATTTACTGTGTACTTTTTTCCATACCGTGAAATATTTTACAAATACTCTCTCCTTTCATCCCTAATAAACACAAGGGGAGGCCCTGTTTTGATTCCTAATCTATGTCTGAAGGAAGTGAGAACTCAGATGAAGTAATATGTCTAATTACATAGGGAAAGAGCTGGAAATCCAGCCCAGGTGTTCCTGAGTCCAGAGCCTGTGCTCTGAAGCCCAGCAGCAGCCCTTTTCAACGTGCGCTCTGCAGTCCGCTTGTCTCAGAACCAGCCGCCTGAGACCCCATACACCACATATATGCTGTTCTCCAGGTTCTCAACCCTGGCAGGCTGTAATTGGAATTATGTGAGGAGGTTGTTAAATATACCTGTGCCTATTGAAAATATAGACCTACGGATGAGAAAATCTGTAATGGGTCCCCAGGCATCTCGGTTTTTCACAAATTCCCTCAGTGATTCTGTTTTTTTTCAGGGTTGAGAACATTACTCTCTACTCACTAGAACCAGGTCTTCCTAACTGCTGTTTAGGAGTTTAATGGGCAGTGCTATTGTTCCACTCACATCTTTCAATCATGTCTCACTTATTCCATATTACCCTTGCATCTACCAAGAAACCATGAGAAAGGCTATTACAAGAGCTAAGCCAGACAGGTGGGGCTTTAAGGGAATGACCAGGAGGAAGCCACATCTGTTCCCACCTGACCTGACTATTGCTCCCGAGGACACATTCTCCTCTGAGGTAGAAGGAGCACAGAGAGTGGCAACCCAGAACCTCATTCTGAGAACTGGACAGCTAGGAAAGAAAAAGAAAGAAAAGCTGGCAGCATCTAGGGGCTGGGGAGCAGCCTTTGGCCCGGAACATTGATTGTTGAGTTTTTACCTTCACCTTTCCTCTGCCTTCAAATATTAATATTATTTGCAGAGGACTTGAAAATGGAACAGAAATGCAAACAATGGTTCTTTTGGCTCTAACCAGCCAAAGCCAGAGAAATTAACAATTTTTAAGTCATCGTTGCACACATGAACTCATTTAAACCTCAGTACTTTGAAGTAGTGCAACAATTATATCGCCGTTTTACATATGGTTGTTTGGTTTTATTTACAGAAGCTGAGATTTCTACATATATCACAGACATCTGGTGAGTTGCCCAATCAGCAGGGCAAGAATTGAATCCCTAGTCTTTGGGCTCAAGAATGGCAAGGGAGAAGCTTTCTAATCAAGGTTCTCACATTCACAAATAATTCAAAAGCATTGTTATGGTTTTGGCAGTGGCTTTTGAAAAATTATAGATTCTTTGGAAGTGGGAAGAGATGTTCGCTTGTCCCATTTTGCTCATTTAACCTGTTGCAAAACTTGACAATGTTTTGCAAAACTTGACAGTTTCTTGGATTTTTAAAAATCTATTTTGTAACCCAGATGTCAGATGAGGCCTCCAACTTCCATAATCGAACATGTTGCCCGAGGGTGATAAATCATCCTGGTTTGCCCACGACTGAGGCATTTTTGGGATCTAAAACACTAAAACTAGGAAAGTCCTGGGCAAACTATGATGAATTCGTCAGTCTATTGGTTGCCCCAACTTATATGCAGAACTCAGCTATTTCGTGGACCTCACAAAAAGCCATCTACGCATCATGAACATTTCTCATCTCTTTCCTCTTTCCTCATCCCTCCTTCTTTTAGGAACAAATACAATTCTCTTCTCTTGTGCAGAGGGTTTCTTCCCTGCTTCCTGAAGCATCAGCTTCAGCCATTTCATGGTCCCAAGGCATTGGCTCCTACTCCAAGTGAGCTTATCACAACATTCATTGAAACAAACACTGTGCTCTCCGGAGAGGAATGCTGCCCAATAGTTTTCATCCTGTCATATTACTGTTTTTTCGTTACTATATGCCACCTGGTTCCAAATGGATATGTTTTGCGAAGAGTCCTCCCAATCTGTGATAATCTCTCCCCATTTGTTGTATGAACCGCAATGTACTTGCCACATAGTGCCACATACAAAGGACATGACTAGGTCTGTGGCTTAAGACAACTCAGTTGGCTTCTCTGAGGTTGGACACCTCATTTAAGAAATGGGAGAGCAAAACAAAATGATTTCTAAGATTCCTTTCTATTCTAACATTCCTTTGTATTTTGGTAAGATGAATGCAACTGGTCACATGAATCTTGTACATTTGTGGTCCCCAAACCCCAGGCTGCTGACTGGTACTAATCCATGATCTGTTAGGGAACAGGCCGCAGAACTCTGTATCCCCCATCCCCCAGCATGGAAAATTGTCTTCCATGAAACTTAGGAAATGGAGTGGGGAGGGGCGCTGCACAGCAGGAGATGAGCATTGGGCAAGCTAGCAAAGCTTCATCTGTATTTATAGCTGCTCCCCATAGCTTGCATCACCACCTGAGCTCCACCTCTCTGCTCCCCACCATCTGTGGAAAAATTGTCTTCCATAAAACCCGTCCCTGGTACCAAAAAGGTAGGGGATGACTGTAATTTACATGTAGTCTGGAAAACTCACAAAAGCATTCTTTTAAACATGTACCAACAGGGAACATGGAAATAGCAACAAGATTTATCCTCAGCCTTTTGCTAACCAAGATGTAACAATGGCCATAATTTCAGAAGTCCTGTTTCTGTTCTGTTCCCCTCTGGCAGAGTATCATTTAGAGAGTTGTTTAGGTGTTAACTACTTAGAAACAAAAAGATGCATCCTTTCCCCACCTAATTTTGAAAGTATTATGAGTACTTTATACAGATTGTAGAAAATTTGGAAAATATAGAAAAGCACAGAACATGACAAAAATCACCAATAATCCCTCTGTGCAGATAGTACCACTGTTGAACTTTAGGTGTATTTGGTTAAAAAAAATTACATCACAATGTTTTATGTTAATAAGTCAAACGGGAATCTGGTGTAAGGTTCATAGACACCAGGTTAAGAATCCCTGCTGTATGTTTAGATGCTTCAGTACTTATTGGATGATTCTAAACCCAAATGATCAATGTCACTGTTTGCTTTCCTGTTCTATTTTTGGATGTATTATAAACATGCCACTATCAAAGAGGAATATCAGAGTTTGCCAGAGTTTGACTTTGCCCCTGCACAAACCATTTGGCCCATATAATCATTGGTCATGATCGTTGGCAAAGCTGCTAGGAGAAGCCACTCTTCTATCCTGTTAGAGAAAGTGTAAATTGAGAACACCCTTGGAAGACAATAAGGTCATATTAAACCCTCAAAATGTATATAACATATACCCTAGAAATTCACCACTAGGAATATCTTGTAAGAAAGTAGTCAGAAATCAGAATATCTAATAAGAAAGTATTTCACTAGATGTTTGTTTATAAAAAACTTGGTGGTGGGGGGGAGAGGATTAAAGATGGCGGACGAGTAAAGCCGCCAGCCAGAGTGTCTCCGCAAAAAAGACAGATTTTAGAAGAAAGCGGCAGAAATAAGCAAGCAGACAAGCAGACATCGGACGAGGGTCAGAGGAGGGATACCTGAGACCA
>CAUYRT010011243.1:0-14423 GCA_963574885.1 Lepilemur ruficaudatus | reverse complement strand
TTCATCTGTAAACTATAATGCTATGCTAAAAATAGCCCTGTCTGACTTGCACTGGAATGTTTATAGCAGCACAGTTCACAATTGCAAAGTTGTGGAAACAACCCAAGTGCCCATCAATACACGAGTGGATTAATAAAATGTGGTATTAATAGTACCATGGAGTACTATTCAGCTATAAGAAGCAATGGTGATATAGCACCTCTTGTATTTTCCTGGATGGAGCTGAAACCCGTTCTACTAAGTGAAGTATCACACGAATGGATGGACAGGCACCACATGTACTCACCAGCAAATTGGTTTCACTGATCAACACCTAAGTGGACATATAGGAACAACATTTATTGGGGGTTAGGCAGACGGGATATACATACATAATGAGTGTGATGTGCACCGTCTGGGGGATGGTCATGCTTGAAGCTCTGACTCAAGGGGGGAAGGGGGCAAGGGCAATATACGTAACCTTAACATTTGTACCCCCATATTATGCTGAAATAAAAAAAGAAAAAAAAAAACAAGTGTTAAAGAGACATGGTCTTAATAACAGAAAGCAGAACTGCCCACATCTGCGGTTTTGAGAACTAGTTATAAGTCAAGAACAAACATAATCAAAACATATTTCTTTTGATTGGCTTTCATAAGTTGCAGCAAATGTTTTTTCTCTGAGAAAATAAATATTGAGCACATTTAAAAATCACTTAAAAGGTGAAGTATATGAACACACTGAGAACAACACCTATCTTTTTAAAACATGGACTGTGGTTTACTTAACATTAATGACTGGTTACTCAAAAACTGGTGCACAGATTAACTTTTGTTAGTGCTTACGTGTCTGGTTCATAGATATTGTATTCAGAATTAAATAGTGGTCTATTTCAGAAATTTATTTTATTCATAAGAAAAAGGCAAAACATAGTCTGGCAGAGAGAGATAATTTTTAATATTATTATTTTTTAATTTTCAAGTGTACATCCATGATCTCTTCTCAGAGAAATTCAAAATTACTCATTAAATAACTAACTGAACCTCAGACTAATGATCCTAAAAGAGAGAAGACTCTCAGAAAAAGCAGGTTTTTAAAATCCTGTTAGAGTTCTGGCATAAGACAACTGCACACTATAAATTGACTACAGGGCATTTACCTACAGCTTGCTGCTTTTAGAGATCTTCTAGCATGTTGAAGAACAAATATAACATTGCTAACAACAAGTGTTTCTCTAGGTACTTTAAAACCCACACATCTAGTTTGACGCTATCTCTTCCTCCCTTCCTCTCTCACTTTCTTATATCATCCTTCCTTCCTTCTCTCCCCCCTTCTTCCTTTCTTCCTGCCTTCCTTCCTTCCTTCATCCTAAATAGGAAAGTGGAAATGTATCAAGGGAGAACATTTGCTATTAGAAAACAAGAAAAATTAACATTAAAGTTGTTAATTGATACTTGCTAATGTCACATGTGTTATTAAATAACTATCAGGCAATTATTTTCTTTTTCTTTTTTTTTAAGTATAATATCAGGGCAAATAGATTTAGGGAGTCTGTCAATTAAATACATTTTTGGATGATCTTTTAAAAGCATGAGTTTATTTAAACTTTAAAGTTATTTTAAAGTTGAAATAAATGACTTTATTTATAAATAAATAATTTTGTAAATAATCCCCATTATTCCTCGTTTGTGGAATAATGAAGGACTGATCAACTAATGAAGACTGGAACATTATATAAACCATGCTTTTTAAGGCACTTATTATTTACTTCTGTTAAGATACTTACCGAATCTCTAAATTTTGTCTCTCGGTTTATGAATATCTCTATGCTCCTGTCAAAGCAAAACCCAAATTACTGTGTGCATAAGGAGGATAACAGCAGCAAGAGTACACAGAGATGATTGTATTTGGGAGGATATAATCATTTTCTTTTCCTCTCCCCGCTACTACTCTCCCAACTGAAACCAATATGCTGAAAAATACATTGTTTGCTTTTTATTTGCCAATTAAGTCAGACTAGCTTTCTCTTCCTCAGAAATGCTGCTTTCTAAAAGATATGACAACTGGGTACCCAATCCTCTTGTACAAGCACTGGAAAAGGTATTATTAAGAAGGTCCAGATATAATGGCCAACCATCACAGTACCTCTTGGACAAAGGTGTGTCCAATCATCAGGACTACCAGGAAGTTCTTGCTTGTTTTCCTATCTTAACTGCATTGCCATTAGTTCCTGAAGAGAGGGAATAATAGTAAGTTCTCAATCACAATTGATAAAATGAACTATTTTAGCCAGTGTAGAGAGGATCACCAAATATCCTCCAATAATTATCTGCTCCAACTTTCCTTAGTGACAGAGCTGTTTCTGGAAAGTTACTGTTTAGACAGAGACAACAGTTCCCAGCAGCCCTGGCAGCTAGGTGTGATCATGTGAGTAGTTCCACACTGGAATGGGAGCAGATGTGGTAACGCCACTTCCAAGATGGAACATCTTTAAAAAGTGGTTGTGCCTCCTCAACATGCCTTTCCCCCTTTTACTACCTGGAATGAGAGGCATGACCTTGGAAGAAGATCTGCTAAAGATGACAGAGCCACTTTCAGCCTGAGTCTCTGAATTACTAAGGATATCAGTGCCACCTGTCATACCACAATGGAAGACTACATGAGAGAGAGATTCACTTTTTTTTTTTGAGACAAAGTCTCACTCTGTCGCCCCAGCTAGAGTGCAGTGGCATCAACCTAGCTCACAGCAACCTCAAACTCCTGTGCTCAAGAAATCCTTCTGCCTCAGCCTCCCAAGTGGCTGCGACTACAGGCATGTGCCACCATGCCTGGCTAATTTTTGTATATATTTTTAGTTGGCCAATTAATTTGTTTCTATTTTTAGTAGAGATGGGGTCTCGCTCTTGTTCAGGCTGTTTCGAACTCCTAACCTTGAATGATCTGCCCACCTCGGCCTCCCAGAGTGCTAGGATTACAGGCACGAGCCATTGCGCCCAGCAGAGATTAACTTTGTCACTGAATGTTCAAGGTCTTTTTATTATAGCAACTAACATTGCACTCACTGAAACAGCAAGAAAGTAAATTGTTAAAAGGAATCTATGAATGCTGACCACCAATTGCCTGCAAGGATGTGGAGCAACAGGAACATGAGAGATCATCATTGCTGATGGTTATACTGTAAAATGGTACAACCACTTTGGAAGACATATTACCAGTTTCCTACAAAGCTAAAGATATTCATACCATATGACCCAGAAATTGCACTCCTTTCTATTTAGTCAAATGAATTGAAAATATATGTCTACATAAAAATTTGAACAAAGATGTGTAGAGAAGCCTTATTTAGAATTGACAAAAGTCGGAAGCAAACAAGATGTCCTTCAATAGGTGAACGGATAAATAAACTGTAGTTAACAACCTACTGAAGCACATCTTGGTTGCTCCCAAGTCATACTTCAATATATCCATTCAATGAAACATTATTCAACAATAACAAGAAATAAGCTATCATGGCACAAAAAGAAATGAAGGAACCAAAATGCGTATTGCTAAGTGAAAGAAGCCAATATGAAAAGGATACATTACTGTATGATTCTAACTATATGACACTCTGGAAAAGATGAAACTATAAAGTAAGTAAAAAGGTCAGTCGTTGCCAGGGGTTCCAGGCAAAGGAGGAAGGTAGAAATGAATAGGTAGAGCACGCAGGGTATTTAGGGCAGTGAAACTATTCTGTACAATACTATAATAGAGGATATAAGTCCTTATTCATTGTCAAAACATATAAAACTACACCATAAACACTGGACCCTAATATAAACTATGGGCTTTAGTAAACAATAATGTAACAGCATTGGCTCAGCGGTTGTAACAAGTGGACCTTACTAATAATACAGGATGTAAATAATAGGGGAAACTGTGTGTGATGGGAGAAGAGATAGGGGGTTTAGGGAATTCTGTGTACTTTTGGTTAAATTTTTCTGTAAATCTATAACTGCTCTTTAAAAAGTCTATTGATTTTTTTTAAAATCTATGTTCACTTTCATCTATAATCACACACATACAACACACACACATTCAAAGAGGACTGGCAGAGATGGTGAGAAGGAGAACAATAATGGAACTTAAATTGACAGAAAGAAATGATGAAGATAGAACAAGGGAAATATAAAAAGAGAGGGAATTGAAGCATCAGTTAGAGAGCAGTGAGACTATATAACACTGTTAGGCTTAGACAGAAAATAAAATTTACAGCAAAATGCCATGGCTAGCATCTTAGCTATTACTATCTGCTCATTTGTGAGAGTAGCAAACTCCTTAGCGGTACAAGACCCCCCAAGATCACTAGATTTCCCGTGATTTCTTCAACCATAATCACTCAAGCCCTATACCTGCAGCCTAAACCACATGCAAAAACAATTCTAACTAAAGCAATATTTAAATAATATTTACCAAGCTTGATTGTTTATTTATGTTACAGACTCTTTAGCTTGATTATATAATTTAATAATCCTGTCTTAAAGAGAAGAGAGTTAAACAACTTGCCTAAAATTTTCTCAGGAGATGCAAAGCTTGATTTTGAACCCCAGTGACCTGACTCAGGACTCTAGACTCTGGGTATCCATATGTTGGCAACGGTAATGACTGTGCTCGTAGAAAAGACCCTTAGTTGACAATCCAGTTCCTACTGTATATAAAGACCCCTTAGAAACACTGAGTTTGACTTCACCAACGCTTTTGTCATTTGTGCATTGTTCCTCTTGAACTAGGCTAATCACTTTGGTCGTTTCTCCAAAGAAATCATTGCCTAGATCCACAACATTGATGCCTACGTTTCTTCTTAAATTTGAATGATAGGAACATCAACTAAGCAATACCTGCTTAAACCAAGCCTTAATTTCTAGCTTTCCCACAAACCCCCTTGGAAATCATTTCAACAGTTGGTCCTGGCTTCTCTCCCATCTCACTAGACCTACATCACATGTTCCAGATTTATCACAGCCATCAAAATGATGGTTATTATACCTAAACCTGGATTTTTTGGAATCCATTTTAAGGTATGCCAGACAAGAATTGAGAAAGAAGTAGAATCATCACTTTCATAACCTATGGCTTTTATGAGTTCAAATTGGATAGCAAAGATTGTCTAAGTAACATGGAGGAGCTCCAATAAGGCTCTGAATGACACATAAATGCTTATGAAAGACAAAGAAGGAATGTCTATTTCTTGAATTAACCAGGCTAAAATTAAAGTAGATTTTGTTAGCTCTTGACCCAGATTTTTAGGTGCATATACAGTTCATTGGTTCCATGGTTTGCTTCAGTCTTGCTCAAAGCCCTGGGATTGGTTATGAATGATTGGTGTGGTTTGCTTTTTGTTTTAGACTAGTAGTTTTCTGTTAAGTTAGTCTTCAAACTTTATAGATGGATTTTTATAGTTACTGTTTTTTTTTTTAATAATTCTCCCATTTTTTAAGAGATCAGAGTACCTAGCGAAGGTAGGTAGTTTTCCCTGATGTAGGTCAACAATTGTCTCAGATTATATCAAAATTTTTGTTAAAAATTATGTTTTAGCAAAAGGAATTAAAAGAAATCAAAGTTACCATGAATTCTCAAAATCATATAAAGCTACTATTGTATAGCTGCAGTCTCAGTGTCGCAAAGGAACCTAACGTGAGGGAAAGAAAGGAAGAAAGAAAAAGAAAGATAAGAAAGAAAGAAAGAAAGAAAGAAAGAAAGAAAGAAAGAAAGAAAGAAAGAAAGAAAGAAAGAAAAGAGAAGAAAAGAGATAGAATGAATGAAATAAAGAGCAAGCTTTGTATTAGAAAGGTGTGTGACAGAAGAGGAATAAATGAGACCTAATTTTAAGTCAGAAATCAAAGTAATGAAATTTAGGTTATTTTCAATGGCTTTAATCACAAAAACAGTTTTGTAACATTGAAAACTCATGAGAATAACGTTGTTCTCAAAGCACATTGATAATATTCATTGATGATATTAGTTCAGTAACCATAAATGTGCTCTGAGCCCCTTCAATGTGCTGGCGCCCTGTGTGTGCCTGACCAACAGTGTCCAAAGGGGCTCTCAAAGAAGATGTGGGCTCAAAATGGTAAATAGTAAACTGGTGTTTAAGTAGAACCAGATGTATAGTCCTAATGTAATGGAATAACCAGGATAAACAGCATCTCAAATTTCAGCAAACCACTTCATTTGGTGTAGAAATTCCTCCAGAACAAATGCTAAACAGAGTAAACCAAATTTGGTATCATTCTGCAATGGATCAAGAAAGGGTACTTTAAGCCAACTTTAAGCCATTATATTGTCAGTGGTGTGTATATTATTAATAGATTGGTTTCTGTATCTGCTTACCATACCCATTATACAACTGAGAGAATTTTTAGCTCTAGACCCCTGTAGATTAACTACTCCTTGATTTCTAACACTGTCTCTAAAAGATAAATAGATTGAAAATCTGGAATTGGGAAGCCGAATTTTTTTGTTTTGTTTTGTGGATATGTAGGCATCACATGATTTCATTAATGAATAAGTAATACTTACAGAGACAGTGTTAGAAATTTGACATTCAGAGGATAAGTAGTAATTAATACATGCTATAGAATAGGAGTGAGTTATAGAAAAATATCACAGGCATAAATCAGGTTGACCTTTGTATATCAAGATAATTCATGCAACCACTTCAGAACTTACAGAATACACAAGGTTATGATTAACGAATGAGGGTTTAACAAGAAGATAGGGTCTCAAAAAGTGTCTGAAAATACAATCTGAAGTGCATTTCTTTACTAAAAAAAGGAAATATTATCTTCACTCAGGAAAGACTGCAATCCAATTTCTGTTTTGAAAAATGAAACTTATTACTGATTTACATTTGACTACAAATTCTGAGTTTATTTCCAAAGTAGTAAATATAACCCTATGATTTTTTGCAGAATTTTCTAAAGAAGAATAAATTATGTCCGTGTATTTGTGCATACATGCAAATATTGTGCATAATGTATAAACAAAGACTATTTATGTAGTGTTTTCTGGCTTTCTGGTTTTGCTCATTAATAACAATGGTTTCTACTCGTAATTTGAAAGAGTAACATCTTGAAGAATCATAATAAAGGCATAAGTTCTAGCCCAATGCACAGATATTCTAAGAAAGTGCACTCAACATACATAATTTCTGTATAAATTGTGTGAAATGTGTATCTGCAGCACTGCAGAAATGGCAAAGACCCAGGTTACTGATTCCTTGCTTCACTGCCTTTAATGCAAGTCATCTACCAAAGTAATGAGGTAGACGACAGAAAACTTAATATTAATTTTGTGCAACCCACTCAAACCTTTCTCTCACAAAAAATGTTTTTTGTGGTTTTCCTTACACTAACACCACCTCATCAGAGATATCACTCTTTGGGTTTATGTACATGAAACTAGACTACTGCAGTAGAAAAAAAATCTTGCACTATACAACATTAACCTTAGCCTAGAGCAAAACAATAAAGCCTCTATTTGGCAAAGCCAAAGTGCTTTTATGAAATGTGGCAGCTGATTTCCTTTTCAACAATAGATTTTTGTTATACTCCATAGTCAAGGACCTTCAGAGAATTTAAAGATTTTCTGCAATATGTATTCTTAGAGGGGAACTGATTCATTTATAAAGGTAAGTGATTTTGAAACTATTTCTGTAAATGTATCTTACAGTTTAATATCATCAGGAAAAAGTAGTCCCTTTGCACTTTCATTGCTGATCATAGCCCCCTCCCCAAATGATAATGATGAAATGATTTTAATAGCAACATAAAGAGACTAATTATAATAGAAAAGTATAGACATGGAATTGTTACATTAGAAAATGGAAATATTTTCCTATAATTGTGTTTGTGCCCTTGACTCTTCCATTGTTTGCCAACTGCCTTTTGTTCATGTCACATTTAATTTTTCGTCTCTTTCCCATGCGTAACTTTCTTGTGTGTGAGGGAGACTACTAGTGTGACACTCTTAAAGAAATCCCATTTTCCACTCTTAATATACCAATTTTACATCTTGTCTGTTACAGCTTAAGACCGGGCAGGACCCTTAATGAATTGTTTCTTCTCCAGAAGGCAATATCTGCTATTCTGACACTTCAGAAAATAGCTTCTGGTACATTAGTGTCTTTAACCCTGAACTCAAAAAGCAAACTTCTAATCTGAAAATGACCTACTCCCCTGGGGACTTGTAAGACACTGGGGCAGTTTTCTAGGCTTGCACTCAAACCCATGCAACTCTCGTGTCCTCTCTTTCCTGTCACTCATTATCTTCTAAGAAAAAATTACTGAGAATAAAATTAGTTTTTAGAAAATCCTACCAGTAATTTAATATTGTAAAAGTGTTATTATTCTTGCCCTCTAATACCATCCAACACAGTGCCATTTCCCAAGTTACTGCAGTTCATTAGCTGAATAAAAGCAGCTCTGCTGGTATAAATTTTTTTAGATAAGTTCACCTTTCTCAAGGAGCAAATGAAAAGGGCAAAGCATGACAATTTCTCATTTTATAATGGGAAATTTATTCAAGACTTTTTTTCCTCATTTATCACTGAAGACACATTACAATTAAATGCCTTCATTTGCGCATAAGTAACCTACAAACCTTTTTTTATATTCCCCAGGTATTTACGGTGTGTGTTTCGCTCCATTTTACGTTTCATTTTTACTCTCTTCACCTATTAAGCAGTCTGACTCAGAACCTGCATGAAGAGTGTCAGTAACCACACAAGGGCTGGTGAAGAATGATTTTCATTAAGTTCTGCACAGGTAAGCAAAATCAAAATGGGAGAATAAAAGTTATCACAAGAAATCTATGCATTCCAACTCTGTAATAATCCATATGCTGATTAATTAAATAATCATTTTTATGATGATGTTGACAGAAAATCGGAAACTAAAAATTATGAAAAAAAAGTTCTATTTCTAACCAATCTATCATATCTTTGGTTGAAAACAACATATTCATTTTCCTTAGAACTGAAAAATCTTGCCACCTAAATAGCTTGTAAGCCTAGCTACACATGGCCCATGGCATTACATTAAATGCCTTCTCCTTTCATTTACTTGCATATGGTTGGCTTTGCTCCTGGAATTAAAGGAAAATTTTCATGATTTTTTTCATTATGTTAATAACCATTATCTTTACTTGCCACTTAGAGGCCTAGAAAAGAAATCTATTTCTTTTTAGATTCATTTCAATTTATAGCATAAATATTTTAATTTTACCACTCAGTTTCCCGAGTCACATTAGGTGTACCAATTATTGTGCAATATAAAGATAGAGGCTGGGAACTCGGAAATGTGGGTTCTAGTGCAGGTATCTTTGACCTTGAATAAGACTAATAACTTCTTTGGGTTCCCATATTCTGAAGAGTTCTATATAAATATGGATATTGTTATCATTATTATATATTTATCTACAAAGTTAAGGAGTTGAAGTAAACGATTTGTGAGGTTATTTCAATCTCAAAATCTATGACCATTTACTCAAATATAAATAGTACTCTTTTCACTATTTGAATTAATTCCAAACATGAACATGCACAAGAACAAATACCTTATACAAATCACTAAATAGACAATATATTCCGTATCACAGAGAATAGTCTGAATATTAATATTCAATGTGAGTGCAGAATCTGATTGGAATTCCTTCTTGATTATGAGAAAATGAAGGTTATTTCCATAGGTCATTAGAAAGGTAATTTTCCCTAGATTTTCAATAAGGGCATGAATTTTACCTATGGTTTGAACTATAGGTCAACTCTCTAAAGGTAATGAATATAAAAATTGATTTTCAAAAAGAAAATCTTTAAATTCTTAATTGTACAAAGTTAAGTTTTTCTTACTGATTTTTTTTCTATTTTTTTTCCAGTGAAACCTGGCACCATTTGAACACTGGCAAACTTTTTAAAATTATAAAAAAATTTTTTTTAAGGAATCTCAAGTTATATAGAAGAATGATAACCAAATGTATGTGATACTGACTATACATAGGCTGGAAAAATTTGCAGTCAAATGTCCCCAGAATCTTTTTCAAAGTTCATGAATATATAAAGGAGTCAGTGATATTTAAAATGAAAATTTTTGTAGAGAAAGAACTTTTGAGATTTGTCTATATTCTCCTTCTCTATGAAGAATAGGAGGAATATGCACCATTCATCCCTTGACACTAAGGTAAGTTATAAAGGTTTTATGGGAACTATTTAGAGATCTTGGTCTGTGTTCTCTGAAATTTGGAGGGTTATGGATACTAATGTCTGACTCCCATCTGAGAAAACTAAAGCAGTGAAGAATTTGCATCTGGCTCTCAAACAAGAAAATCTAGAGAATGAGACATGAGTTCATCAATGCCTTTAATGATACAGCAAAGAGTAGGTGATTTGTATTGGGATCCATTTGCTACTGCATTTGGGATCAGCTTTGAGTTATTCTGAGGAAGGTGTGTGCGTTTCCCATGGGGGATATGAAGAATACAGGAAGAGCAGGAAAGCAAAAGGCCTGAGCAGAAACCATCTAGACATCTACTGCCAAATACCAAGAGCTGAGAAATTAGCCAATACATAACACCAGAAATAGAGTCAAATATAACTCCAGCCTTCTAGTCAAGTGCACTGCAAGAAACCTCTGAAGAACCTATGAAAATACCCAATGAAAGAGTCAGGTTTAATTTTCATCACAGTCAATCAGGAACTTCAACTTTAACTACCTTTGAAAACAAATCAGTGGTTTCATTAATATCTTAGGGGCAGAGAAATGAGATTATCCCACTGAACAAAGTTTAATACAATGGAAAATAGAAATAAAATTATACTTTGACTATGTATGAGTAGTGCATTCCAGGGCCCTGCCCACTAACTCAGTTCTCAATTCTACTCCTCTCAGTATAGTTCCAAGAGACTCCACTTCCAACCACAGATGATTTAAAAACCATATTGTATATCATAACTGCAAAGACAGATATTCTAAATACCCAAAGTTAACCAAATACATGCCTATGTAATAACTATGTAAAATGTCACTGACAAAGAACTTTTAGTCGATGTATAATAAAATTGATAGTTAAATTTAAAGGCATGTTTGTTCTGAGAGTCTGAAGCCAAGAAATTTTCCCAACACTTAAAAGTATGGTATGAGAAAATACCCTCCAAATCAGTACATTTATTTCCAGCAAACTATGATAAAAGAAAAAACTTCTTGCAAGACTAGGATTCTGTCTCTTTGATGGGATAGAAGGCATAGAAGATGGATTTGTGGTGAGAAGATATACTATACCCAACAAAGAGGGAAAGAGTAAAGACTTCAGACCAGACACAAAACAAAATCAAAACAAGAAAAATTCAGAAGTTATTAAAGATAGAGAATGATTTATAGGGTGTAAGTAATTGAATTGTCTTTACTAGTCACAATTATGATGTATTTCATTCCATTGTAATAAGATAAAGAACCATCAGAAATAGTAGCCTAAGATATTTGAAGAACAAGAAAGAATCTATACAGAAGAAGACGCCATAAACTCCAGTTGTGATTTGTCCTTGGTCTCTTCATATATTTTCAAGAACATATTTTGGAACTATTTGAAACTGATGAGAAATCAAGGTTATATAATGTTTAATTGTATATGTATTTTTAAATTTTTCCTCAGAAAGCATCTGTTACACAGATTGTTGCTATTGTATTCAAATTAGAGAAATTAAATCAATGAAATAATAAATGGGCTTTTCACACTTCACTTCACATTCAATAAAAGGTAAATAATAGGAGAAGATTAAAGATGGCGGACAAGAAAAGCCGCCAGCCAGAGTGTGTCCCCAAAAAAGACAAATTTTAGAAGAAAGTGGAAGAAATAAGCAAGCAGACAAGCATACATCGGACGAGGGTCAGAAGGACACATACCTGAGACTACAAGAGACTCCATGGGAGGAGGTTGTGGAGGAGAACTGGAGGGAGAAAGCCCATGAGAAGCTTGGAGACCGGCGACAAGGGTAGGTGGAACAGCTAACTTTCCCCTCCCTTGCATCTCAGACTGCTGGTGGGCTCCTGGGAGGTTGGAGAGACCTGCTAACACCAGCCCAGGGACGGCTGCTGCTGGTGAGTGGTGAGCCTCTGGTGGATGCGGCACCAGGCTCCCACCTCCCCCGGGACACCTCCCAGCCCACAGACTCAAGCCGATCGACAGGCACCATATTGCCTCATTCTCCCCTCTCCCTTGTCTACCCGTGGCTGCTGAGAGAGACAATTTAGCCACCACCCGGAGGCATCTCAAGGGAATGGGACCTTTCTGTTTGGGGCCCTACAGCAGACTGAGAGGTACTCAGACTGTGAGCTCCCTATCTGCCAGCTCTGCCAGGTGCTGCTGGCCTGGTGATTCCAGGAAAACAGGATAGATCCCGAGGCTGAGAGACATCGACCCAGCTCGGGCACCCTGTGGGTGACTTAGGACCCACATGCCACTTCCTGGCAGGGTCAGGGTTTGAATTCCAGGGCCCAGGGATCAGACCTGCAGACCAGACCCAGTGCACCCAAGTCTTGCATTGCCCTGGGGCAGAGAAGGGACATTTGTGAACATGCCTACTTGGTGTGTGTGCCTTCAGGGGCAGATCAGCATGCTTCAGGGGCAACTCTCATTACAGGCGAGGGCCGTGTCCCCAGCCCAGGCTGCTATTCTGGGCAGGGAACCTCCCAGCCTGCATCACAGCCAGGGGAGACCCACTGGCGTGAGGTCCTGCCCACTGGCAGAGGCCCAGGAGAAGCCACAGAGCTGGGAGGGTGGAAAGGAGTGAGACTTACTCCAGACTGCGGGTCTCAGACAGCCCCACCCCCAAACACAGACTTTCTGGCTGAGTGGGGCCATTTCAGCTCCTCCCTGACAGCTTTGCCCAGAAGCAAAGAAAAGTCCTTTGACCCCTGCTAACAGCAACTGTGGTGCTTGAGGGCAGGCTTACCCAACCCAGCACTGCCAAGACTCACTCCCAGACCTGCCCCCACTGAGGTGGAGAATAAGGACACACCTGGAAATCCCGAGCACCATCTAGCATGTGAGGCACTAGAGTGCCTCTCCAGAGGAACCAGAGCTGGTTATAGGGCCCAAAAACAGCACTGTAGTTTACTCCTCCCAGCAAGTGCCACCTACTGACAGGGAGGTCATTCTGCACACCATTTCACTGCATCTACTGACTCATTACAGGGTGTGGTTGAATCTCATGCACAAACACCACCTACTGGCTCAGAGACTAAACAGGGTGTGTCATTATCCAAATGAAAATCTAAAAGCAAGAAGCAACAACTGATCCAGATGGGAAGAAATCAGCGAAAGAACTCTGGAAGTATGAAGAATCAAATGGAAAGTGCATCCCCAAAGAGGAACACTAGCTCTCCAGAAATGGACGTCAACCAAAGTCAGAACACTAAAATGACAGAAGAAGAATTTCAAACATGGATTGTAAGAAAACTCAACGACATGCAACAAAAAATAGACAACCAACACAAAGAAACCACAAAAAAAATCCAGGACCTAGAAGAAAAATTCACTAAAGAAATTGAAATATTAAAGAAAAATCAAAATGAAATCCTAGAAATGAAGTATCTATTCAAGGAACTACAAAACATGGTGGAAAGCCTCAAGAACATGGGTAGATCAAACAGAAGAAAGAATCTCAGAGATTGAAGATAACACCTTGCAACTAAATAAGTCAGTCACAGAGATAGAGCAGAGAAATAAGAGAAAAGAACAAAGTCTGCAAGAAATGTGGAATAATGTGAAAAACCTAATGTGAGGGTTAAGGGGATTCCGGAAGGGGAAGAAGAAAACTCGCAAGGGTTGGATAAGCTATTTGAAGATATAATAGAGGAAAATTTCCCAGGCCTTGTTGAAAACCTAGATATCCAAGTATAAGAAGCTCAAAGGACCCCTAGGAGATTCAACGCAAACAGGAAGACACCACGACATACAGTATTAACACTGACCAAAATATCAACTAAAGAGGCCCTTCTACGAGCTGTAAGGCGGAAAAAGCAAGTAACATACAAGGGAAAGCCAATCCGAATAACGCCAGACTACTCAACTGAAACCTTACAAGCAAGGAGAGCCTGGGGCCCCATTCTCACTCATCTGAAACAGAATAATGCCCAGCCTAGAATCTTGTACCCTGAAAAACTAAGTTTTCTATAATGAAGGAGAAATAAAGACATTCTCAGATAAGCAAAGACTGAGGGAATTCGCAAGGACAAGACCAGCCATCCAAGAAGTACTCAAAACAGGGTTACCCATGGATCACTACAATAAACACTCACAAATGTAAAACTACGCAAAAGCTAAAAATCAAAGGCCTGATACCACAATGGCTCAAGAGAGAAAACAAAGCAACAAAATTCAACCCAACAGAATGAACAGAAATCTGCCCCAC
>CAUYRT010011242.1:0-34396 GCA_963574885.1 Lepilemur ruficaudatus | reverse complement strand
AGAAGAATTTAACTACACTATAGAATATAATCAGCAAAATTGAGATTGCTAGAAACCCTATAGGTGGAAAGACCAGATTTCTCCAGAAAATGAGATCCACTGAAAAAGAAGCCAGTAGAGGGAGAATATATATATTAAAAGAAGCTTAGAAAAATGTTAAAAATAAAACAGGACAACTACACCTAGGGTTTAGTGGTCAGATGTGAGTGATAAACCAAGAAACGACTGTCATCAAAGTCAGGATAGTGGTTACATTTAGGAAGGTAGGAAAGAGTTGTAGTAGGGGTGAGTTAAATGGAAGATTCATGAGACGGCTGGTAAAGTTCAATATTTTGATATGGGTGGTGGTTATAAGAGTGACATATAAGAATGTATTAAGCTATATATTTAATTCTGTTAAATTCTCTATCTGTGTTATGTTTAAAATATATTTTGTAAACTGGGCAAGTGAATGTACCTATGATTTTCAGAGAAAATGTTCTGAAAAGTTTTATTTCTTTCTGTATTAAATATGAATTTATCAAGTTGATAAACACAATAAGTCAAAGTTGATATTTTCAACATTTATTAGTAAGGCTGAGGCTACAGCCTTTTACAGCACAATTTACATAAGTTATCAAGATACATCTTGTATACAATCACAAACCAAGACATATTTTTACAGAGAGTAAAACTCAAGACAGATTTACAAGCACTTTTAAATACAATTCTCATGTATTTTCAGGTCAATTTATATAATCCTTAGCCCAAGAATTTGCATTTGTTCATTAGATTTTCCAGAGGGATTTGGGTAAAACAAAACAACAAAAAAGAACCACATCAGCAAATCACCAACACGGCATGCAACATATAGTCAGAAACAAGACATATCTCCAAGTACTTTATTTTTTATTTTAAAATCAAATTTATTAGTTTTTAATTTTTTTTAAACAAGAATTTTTTTTTCTTTAACATCATATGTGTTGTTAGGATATTAGCACACACATTAATCAATAGTGGGAGCACCTGAGCACGTCACCGAACAAATATACAGACACGATCAAACAATCATATTCACATGCTGAATGCCAAATGAAATGAATATTTCAATTTTGTCTATTTTACCAAATGTATAGTTATGTACAGGGCAATGAATTAAGAAAACACTCTCAATCTACCTATTAGATAAAGAATTTGATTAAATGATTTTGGTTTAATGGATACCTTTAATAATAACATGAAACATACAGAAAACATCATTGTGTCATATTCAATGAGAATATCTATTTCACTCATTCATTATTGTATTACACCCAAGGCAAGTAACTATCAAAGAAACAGCTTACAATTATTCATTGAGCTTTCTTTCACTTTCATTTCAAGCTTGAAAAAAGGGAAAATCACTTCTGTCACACATATAGTTATAAACACATATATAGCTGTAGTTGGCTGATTTTGGAGTATTAGATATTATAGCAATGAAAATAAGTTTTTAAAAATATTGTTAGTTATGATTTAAATAATAAAGTAAAAAAATACTATAAACATCTTTATGATATCTTAATGAAATGAAGCATTGATCAAATAATTTCTAATAAATTGGGCACAATATACTATATAATTTTATTTTACTTTGCATCAACATCACCGCTAGTATCACTACCTCTACCACCACTATCATTACAACCATTCCTATAATAAGAATCAATATCAGCTGGTTACCAGCTATAATATTCCCACGATATGACTATTTTAATGTGTGTGATCCACAAAATTAATTCTACTGATATGCTGAAAATATGCATTTAATTAGTGTAATTTATTAAAATATGGGCAATATTAAGGAGTAAAGAAAATCGTTGCCCCTTAGTCTTTTATATTGTTCTTTTAAACTGAAATAGTACATAAAGAGCTCAGAGTCATCTAAAATCTCCTTAATCTTAAGTAAAAACAGGGAAAACACCAACTTCTTGCTACTAGTGTTATCTGTGTCTGTAATGGCTATTCTGTAATTCCCTGTCTTTTGTAAAAATTCATTCTGTGCTTTTGCTTCTAACAGCTGAAAGTTTCTTCAGGACCAAATTTTAAACCAAGAAGCAAATTCAATCTCTGATGACTCAGTGAAATTGTGGGAAAAATTGCAATGATTTCCAAGGTATAAGTGCTGTAATTGGACTAATCACATATTATCTAGAGATTATAAACTCTGTCACTGTTAGGATAACAAAAAAGCTAATTCCAATAAAATGAAATAAAATAAAAAGTGGAAAACCAGGTGCTGTGATATATACAAAAAAGTAAAAAACACCAAGAAAGAGCCCTATTTGCAATTAAAAAAGAAATAGTTTTGTTGTAAGAAGGGTAATCAACACCATTCAGAAGAAATGCATTCATTTAAGGATCAGTGTTGCATAGAATAATTCCAGTACAACCTAGGAGTTTGGTCAGCTGCAAACTTGGCACACTGGCAGGATGTTATGCTCTCTGAAGGGGAATGCTGGTGCACAAAAAGAAGCCCTGTCATTAACTCTCTTGATTGATCTCACCCCATGACTAGTTCCTTGGAACAGAGGGGCACCTATAATGGAAAGATTCCAACTCTTTGAGGTTAAATAGCTACCAAGAGATGATCTTTGTTTTGGTCGTCCCTCCATTTATATTACTCTAAAAGAAACTGCAACTGGAATGAAGTAAGCTAACTGGTCATTCAACCTCTCACGCATACCTCTGGATTTGAGTGGAAGGGCAAAAGACAACCAAAAGTGAGCCGGGGTTTCCTTTTAAGGACAAATAGCAAAACTTTTTTTATGTCCGAAGGAGATCCTCCTAGACCCTTTTCTTCCCCAATTGTGAGTGATGATTATAGTCTTCTTCAAGTGCTAGCTTCTGCTGGAAATATCCATGGCAACCATCGGCAGATCTAGTAGTTTCTAAAAATAAAATCCTAGTAATATCATATCTTTGATGATTCTCCTCCCCATGCTCATTTTAGAGCAATATCAATGGGAAATGACATCGCATTGTTAGGGGAGGGAGGATAAAAAAATGGAGGGAAGAAAAGTGATGGTTACGTTTCTTAGTTTGGGGAAGAGCAAATTTGTATTTCTTTATGAATATCATAAACATATATAGCCTGGGATATATTACAAATAGAAATTCTTTTTATTTTTAGTGTTTTGTATTCATCTCAAATTCCAAATATTGATTCTTTAAAAATGTGAAAATTCAGTATTCAACCAATCTTTTGGAGACAGTTTCCTCTAATACCACCTTTGAATAGAGCAGTAGCTTTTAAACTCAAAATGCTCTGAGAAGAAATTTGATTTATTTATTTTGGGTAGGAAATGGGAATGGTATTAGGTTAGTATAACTCATTTAATTTAGGATATCAAAATTTGCAAATCATTTTCATTTAATTCTTCACCTTTTTCAGGTTAAATGAAAGTTTATATTTTAAACAAAAAATGAGTTTTAGAGTTAATTTACTGCTTTTATCCATATCAGTGTTTTCCATTGGTTTACAGGATCTTTTTTTTCACATATAAAATTTGAGAATTAAAAAGCTGCATAATGATTATTCTTCACTTCTGTGTATGAAACTGTATTTGGAAATGTGCTTTCATCTTTCACAGATCACTCTATTTGATCATCCCAACATCCCATTCGGAAGGCTAAGAATATGTAATTATTTTTATCCTAGGTAAGAAAACTGGGGGAAAGTGAGTTTCACTGACATATGCAAGGTGACATAGTCAGCAGCAAAACCAAGACCAGAAGCCAGGCTTTTAATCCCAGCTGAGTGTGTTTTCCACAACTTCATGTTACTTCCTTTATTAATGTTGTTGATGGAAAAAAGGATGGTTCATTTTAAGACTTAAAATTAGTCTTAAGAATTAGTTGTTTTATTCTATATTATTAAAATAGCTCAAAGTATTTTTTAATTTCAATAAATGTTGACTGTCCTGTGATTTTCCCAACATTGATGAACTTGATCACTGTGATACTGTCACTAAGGAGGAAAACAGAGTACTACAGAGAGCTTGAGTTTTGTGTCGGATTTTCATTATATAATCATTTAATGAATTAACTCATCAAGGGAAAAAACATCATGGAAAAGAGGAAATGTCACAAATTTAATTAACCAATGTTTGTATGGTTTGTTTGCCAGAGAAAGAATTTTCTTTCTCTGTCAATACATCACTCGAGGAAACAAATATTCAGGATGAAACAGTTATTTGCAATTCAAAAAAAATAAGTTGTCATGCTTCTTAGAACACACCAATTAAATCTAGGTCCTTTGGTACATAGATTGAAAATGCCTTGGCTTAGTGGTAATTTATGGAGATTTTGATGTTTTCCCTCAAAATTCCAATATTTTGTGGGGCAACATTCTTCTTTGTTAGCCAGTTGTGGTGTTATTTCTAGATAAATATAATTTTATCCTACCTAGTATTATCTTCATTCTACATTATTTCAAATTATACTGAAACAAATGTGCTTTTACCATATGGATTCCAAAATTGGTGTTGTACACCCTTGTAACATTTAGACACAGAGAAAACCTGTACAATATGATCTATAAGCCACAATTCCTACATCTCCTGTTCCATTTTGCCTAAGAACACAGCTACCTCACTTCCAGACCTGGACACATATTGTAGGTGTAGCTTATGTCAGAAGCTCAAAACAGTAAGTTATCTGAGGATAGAAGACGAAGAAGAAAGATTTTTTAACTTTTGAAAACTAGGATGTGTTATATAATTTCTTTATTTTCAACCAAGAGTTCTTTGCATAAAGGATTAGCTTTGTGTTACATTGGAAACCATATTAATCTTTGAGCCTCTGTCTTAAGCTACAGCTCAACTCTGCTCAAAGATTTTTGCCTTCAGTAATCAAAATTTTCCTCAGTTTCTCTTGACAGCCATGAAAAATTCAAGGTCTCAGAGCTTCAATATTTTTTTTTGTTTTTAACATGAAATTTTTCATTTGAGTCTTTTGTTTGTTTCATAACAATAAATTTACACGGCTTTAAGTATGTTTAAAGCCTCTCATTTTTGCCCCTGAAAACATAGCTTAGTATAATAATATCCAACTATAAGTCTTGCTTGGTGGCTATTTAGAGCAGTTTCTATACCCTGAGCAGACACATTTCTTCAATGCGTTTGAGTAGGACTGACCAAAAGTTTGTGCCAGTTGACTATTCTTTTTCTGAGATCCACTTTGTCAAGCCAGATACAGGCTTCACCAATCAAGGTCTTTTTCATAAACTTCCCTCCATTGGAGAAAAGCAAAATCTAAAAAACATAGCCAAAATTATATATATTTAATATATATACATATATATGCATATTTTCAATGTCCTCTTTTAAGGACATTTAATCATTAAAGAAATAGCACAGACAAGAGAGGATGAGGGTGAGTGAAGTAGCAGGTATACTGGAAAGATAACTAATAATCAAGATGCCCTCAAAAGATTTGCATAATATAAATTAATTCACATCAACATATTTATTATTCTCTAAAGGAAAAGACACATCCTGAAAAATATGAGAATACTATTAATAGATAAGAAATGTATAACCAGCTAATTCTAACTAAGTTTACACTTAAACTGATGGAAATTTTCACAAAATAACTTTGGTAAATACATTTTTATTAGTTTATGAAACATTGTATCAAATACAAAGTTATTTGAATGCTGAATAAATAAATAGAAGTTCACAAGGCATTGATTTTACTTAGTATCTAATTTACTGGTGATTTTACTATACGATGCACTTCTAAAGTGGTTTCTTAAGTCATGTGTAGAACTTATATTATCCCACAGGATCTCAAACTAAAGAGATTTTTTTTTTTCTTTTAGAGATGAGTTGAAAGAAAGGTAGAGAGCATTTGGTAGAGCTAGCTATTAATCCTTGACAATTCTTTTTTCTTCTTTCTCCCTTTCTCTTTAGTATCTCCTTCAGCTAATTCATCCTTATTCCTGACTAAAATTTTATGTTTCTGGCTTTAAAAGCTGTATTTCTAGATATGACTATCTCTCCTGCTTTCTAGTTTTGGGACTTCAAATATTTTCACTTGAGTCTCTACCTTCTTAATCAAATTCATTTCGAACTCATGATCTTCCCCCCACTCAGCTTCCCTCTCTGGCTACTTAATTAATCTCTGTGATTGACACATTTATTGACACAGAGTCTCTTTTTATTTTTATTAAAAACATAATCTCTAATAGATCTAATCCTCTCGATGCATTTCTGCTTTGTAATATCTCTTACATTTATCTCTAGTGCAAACCTTTAAGTTTCAGCACCATAGTCTCTTTCCATATTTTTTCAATCTTTTTCCTCCTGAGGACATACTATGTGCAAAGCATTGCATTAGGATGTCAGACAAAGAGCAATGAAAATTTGGCCTTGCCCTAGAGAAACTGATAGCATAGAAGCAGTGACAGGTAAGCATATGAATGATTGTACAAAACAGACTGGGATTAATAGCATAATAAGATAAGCAAAATGTTTTGTGAATAAGGAGTGATGAATTATAACCAGGGTCGTCAGTAGAGGCACAGAAAGATTGGAGTATTGTGAAGGATGGAGAGAGATGGAGAAGGGAGCTTTGAAGGGGAGGAAAAATATGACTAAAGGATTAGAGGCTTAGCCTGCTTTGAAAAGATTCTGGTGTGACTAGAGTATTGAGTGAGTGGAAAAGTATCCAAGGACCTGAGACTAAGTCAATACAATTAAAACTCACCTTGGAGGAGTCTGAATAATTCAAGATAATGGTGAGTCATTGAAAGGCTTTAATGTAAACTAACCAGGCAGGGTTTTAAAAAGGTAACTCTGGCAGGTCTGTGATGAAATGAATTAAAGGGATAAGACAATAATGACAAATAGGCCAGGTAAACCAACAAAATGATTTGAATAACAAAGATGGGAGCCCAAACAGGATTAGCGATAGTGAGCAGGAAAGCAAGAAAAATCTGTATAAAATAAACTCAGCATATAGTGAAGACATGGCAGCTGATTGGGTGGGGTGAGTGGGCTGTGGTATTCTAAACAACTCCTGGGGAGAGGCCGCCAAGGATTAATTAACTTCTCAAATGTCATATAGTGTGTGAACAGTATATAAATATTGAATAATAGAATGGAAAATAAATAAATACTGTATGAATGAAAATTTAAAAATAGCAACTATATAATGCAGAGTTACCTGAAGAGAATGTCCTGCAGGACTTAGACTGAATCTAAAAGTTTCATTGAATGAAGGCTCTCGATCATGTCTGCATACTCTTGTTTTTTTCTTGATCACCTTCTTCTGAGTAGAGATGTTCATCACATATATTTTCACGTATAAATCTGAAAATAAGAATTTGATCCATTGTGTCTATCAATCTTACAAATTTCTATTGAAAGAATTATAATTGTACACTGAGAGTTCTTCCTACGTTTTATACAAAGCCAGCAGATTCTGTATAATTTATATTAGACAACACAAAGTAATTAAAAGATATGCCAATTTTCTTAGCAATTTAAATTTATTTTTCTGTTTTCTAACAAGAATATTACTGTAACTTATGAGTTCAAAAATCTAGCTAAAAACTAGAAAAAACCTGGAACGAAACAACTTGTTCCATATATTAATCAATTCTTTTTTCTCCTTTTTCTGCTATATTTGGTGTACAGTTAAAATTCTAGTTAGCGTTTTCCAGAATATTTAAGACATACTCCTAATAAATTCCTAGATAGATTATATTGGTCATTATCATAAAATTAGATACCTGGTAAATGATCAGGAGACTTAAATTTGTATGTGATATTTCTGCATTGGAGAATTTCAACTATTAGTTGTTCACCATCTGTCTTCATTTCCTTCTTCAATGCAATCTTGATTTCTCCCATTACCTGAGTTTTAACTGGAAGAGTTTAACAAAAAAGTTAAGAAATATGCAATGCCATTTGTTAAATGTTTAGTTCAGTTGTTCACTCATACAGTCATTTACTGAGTGTTAAACACCTGACTGTATCCTCTGGATACGCAGATGAGTAAAATACAGTGCAAGCCTTTAGCGAGCGAACCGTGTCATGGAGAGCCTGATAAATTACATGAGCCTTAATAAGCCAAGTTTGTCTATCCATTGTTCTTTACAGTAAAAATGATATTTCATAAAATAAAGGCTAGTTCAGTTTGCAACTCAAAAAATGCATTTCCTCCATTCAACTGTTATATTTTGGTATGTGGCAGATGTGCTTTATGTATATTTCCTATTTCATCACACAGAATATTAGAAAGACGTGTACTGGAGGGACTAGATTTTTAAACAATCGAACTGATTCATCAAGGATACTCTTAAGCATAACTGGCATTTTGTTCTCTGGAAGTGCATGTTAGTGAATAAATAAATAAAGTGTCTACTAGTGCTATTTGTTGCCACTGCCTTACGCTAAGTTGCCAGCAATTTTATGCACCATTACTTTGCACCATCATGTAAATGTCTCCACACTGAAAAAGGTCAATAATATTTTAGCATGTTTTGACAATAATTTTAACCTTGTAGACTCACTTAAACAGTCTTGGGGACCCACAGGGATCTGTGAACCACGTTTTGAGGACCACTATTTTAAAGTATAGTTGAGGAAAGTTTTGACAGGAAATAACAAAACCACTATTTGTAAAGTTGTAAAAATATTAGACTGTAGTTATTTAATCATTTTATTTAATTTTGTTACATTTTTGTAACAAAACAAACAAAACATGGTTGTTGGATGTATTTCTTTTCTGGATTATCAACTGTTTGATTAAATTCATTTAGATTTTTAAGTCCAGATGTACTCAGACATGTGGAAAAATATCTATTAATACCGTATCTCTCCCTGTTCTCTTCCTTCTGTCAAAAAGCTAATACTATCATTCAAAAATAGACAGAGTCCTATTCTATATGTTTTATAAACTAAACACAAATCTGCTAGATATAGTTAAATTATAACAATTCAGCAGCCAATGATTATAAATAGTTCACAGTAGCTAGATGTTAACTACTTGTTACTTGTTACTTTAAAAAACTCAAGAAAATAAAGTTCAAGTGAAGGATTTTATATCCAGCTGTATTGTTTTTCAAATTCATGCCTGTACTTTTAAGCATGAAAGGACTCAGGAAATATTTTACAAAGGTTGACTCTCTGAGAAATACATGAGAGAATGCATTTCACCAAACCAAAGAGATAACTAGAGAAATTTCAGCAAAAGGACTGATGGTGAGCATTTTATATATTTAATTATAGAACTAAGGCTGGGGTCATAGGTAAGTACCAGGATAGCATGGAAATGTTATATGCTCTAACAAGGTACAAAGGATGAAACTAAAAATAATTGGATGAGGAAGGGAGAGAAGGAGGGGAAGTAGAATGGGACTCTTGAGTTTTGTATAGGTAAAAGGTAGGTCCCAAGGGTACCTTTTAGAGAGTAAATGGTTAAGGAGAGCAGAGATCGAGGACATTATAAAATCTATAAACAAAAATAAAACCATTAGAACAAAGATACAATGATTTCTTATTTCAAAAAGAAATTTAAAAACCCAAAGAGACCAAATGGAGAAATATGATAAATATGACATAATATGTACAATAATTATAAAATAACATGCAATATTGAGATCAAACATATTATATTGATAAACATAAATTGATTTAGTTAGCCTATTAAAAAATATTTTGAGATTGGCCTAACTTTACGCTGTATATAAGAAATGAAATTAAAATCTAGTTTTGTTCCAAGCAGTCAAAAACACAGAGATTGGCAAGTATGTCAGGCATATGAAATCAGTAAGAGTGTTGGGGTGAGATCTTATTATCAGGTAAAATGGAATTCAGGTCAAAATCTAGTAAACACAACAAAAACAGACACTGCGTGAGGTGAGGCTAAAAATCCATAAATCATAATGGAGACACAGTGATCATGATGATCTATGTGGTCTTCTGTAAAGCTGAAACTACAAAACAAGATATAAGGATGTAGGAGATGAAAGGAGAAATAAAGATAATAATCATAAAAGCGTTTAATGCAATATTAGGAGTATAAGACAAGCCAAGTAAATTAAAATAAGTAGACAAAATATTAAGACACTATAATCAATAAGTAGATCTCATGAATATATATCAAATACTGTACCCTAATAATAAATACCTTTTTCCCAATCATCTATGGAACAGTCACAAAAATTGATCATATATTGAATTATAAAGAAGACATCAGTAGGATCTATAAAATTAAGCTATTATGAACATTGTATGATAACACACTCAATAGCTTTCAATTAAATAACTCTTAGGTGAATGGCAGGTAACTATAAGAAAATATAGAAGTTCTGAAATCCTGATAAAAACACTGTGTATCAGAATCTATGGGAGGCAGGGTAACGAGCAGAGGAAAATCTCTAGCCTTAAACTCCTACATCATTTAAAGTAATGATCAGAGGAAAATGCATATACATCATTACTGCTATCAATAAAAATTTTAAAAATATAATTGGATTTAAAGTCCACTCCAAAAACTAGAAGAATAGCAAAGTAAAACGAAAGAAGGTACAAGGAAGGAAATAATAAAGATATTCACTAAAATTAATGGAGAATAGAAAAAAACACATAAAATTCATAAATCAAAATTCTGGTACTTTGAAAAATAACAAAATAGAAAAAATAGTGAAGTTAGTCAATGAAATGTAGCCTCTTAACATAATTATTTAGAAATGATATGTGGCCACTTAAATATGATACTACTCTCCTCTCAATGATTTGGCATAAAACTTTTAGTGTTATGAATAAATCCTAATACTAATTGGCTCACATTCTTTTTACACATTTTGACAGATAGGAAACTGCCAATGTCACCTAATATATTTCTTTGAACTTGTGAATGAGAATTCAGTTCCAGTTACTTAACAATTTAAAACAAACATTAACAGCTCATTCAAATCAATCTTTTATTTTTAAGGACAGTCACAGGACAATAAAGAATCTCCAAAATAAAAATGAGAAAATAAGACAGATCTCCCTTCTTCAATATATAGAGAAATCAGGGAGGAAAAAGCAAAATTTAGGAAAATGTTAACCAATAGCAACCAAAGAACAGGCTATAGTTTTCTGCCAGAAAACCCCAAAACTGGTGTTTGGGAATGAAAAGGCAGTTCCAGTAAGGCACAGCTTGGCTGCATCCTTGATCACAATATGTCACGGAATCTTGCCAGGATAAGAGGAACGAATTGATAAAACCCTGAGAATTATCACTAAATCCCCCATCATAGAGAAGGAGATGAACAATGAGAGTAGCCAGGCCTAGGAAAAAATTAAACCTTTCAGAGTGGCAGCCATGGTTTATCACCGTGAAGATCTTAGGGTCTCAGTCGAATCAGGAAAAACAACGAGGGCTGTTTTAATCATGGGGATTAAGGAAGCTCCAAGATAAAGTAGGAGATACGTGCAAAGCTTAGAGTGTCTTTTCACAGGAGTAAGACACAGCTCAGCTTGGTGGAGTGAACACTGGCAACAAACATTTAATCAAATCTCAAAAGAAGGAGCAAAACCTAGTCAACTAGGGTGGCAAATCTTTCTGTAAGGCAACTCTCTTTTTTTCCTTCATAGCCATAGAAAAGTGGACAGAACTACTCCCCCCTCTCTCAAAGCACACCTGGCATGGAGGGAAAAAGAGAATTCACGGAAGGGGAGGGAGTTAAGGAAAAGTCACTCACACTATTTGGAGCCAACAGAAGCTGTGGACAGAATTGAACACATTAATGAGCATGATGAAATGAAACACTAGGATGAATTTTTTCTAGGAGAAATTCACTTTCACAGGTCATACCCTTTTACAGGCCTAACCCCGCAACATACCAGGCATGTGAAATTTGTTTTTGTTTCCCACCTTCTCACTTGGGGAGAAAGGTAGAATTAAAAACTTGCTAATTGAAATTCTCAAGTCATCACATTGCTTGTTTCTTTCTTGGAATTTTAACTGCACGTGCTTCACAGTGTGATACCTGTAAGGTTTTTGATAAGTTTCTCTCTGTTCAAAGATTGTTCCAGCTGGCTCTTTGCTACTAAAGGAAGAAAAGGACATGCTTATGGGAGTTGTCTTGAAGGAGCTGGTTGCGTTAATAGTGGGTCATCTCTATCACTTATATCTGCTCCTTTATAGTTTTAAAATGCCTTTATCTTTTGAAGCAGATGCATGCATGGAGAAAAAAACTTCTGTGTCCACTGTCTCCACAGGGTGGGCAGCAGCTCCAGATCTGCTTGAGCCTTTGAACCAAAAGAAGAAAAATCACAAACATAAAGGACACGTGATGATGTTTTGGAATAAAGAGTAAATGGTTTGGAATTAAGAGCAAATGGCAGTAAAAAGTGCTTTGACTAGTTTCCAGGTCTCTCAGTGTCCTGAAACTTATGCTTCTTTGGTTGTAATAAAAGCATAAAAATTAATCCTACTCTAGGGAAGATACTTATCCTATAATGTGGCACAAAGCTACAACTAACTTAAGAATAGAAAGGAGAAGAGGAAGGGATGGATGGATGTGGAAGGCATAGTTATAAAGTGAGATGACAAAATAACAGATGAGGTGAAAATGGGGATTACAGAGCTAAAGACACTAATAATCTCATTTGAAAACTATTAATGAATTAAAACATGGAACAAATTTAAATAAGATTAAAATTAATATTATTGACATAGATGAAAGAAAGGATTAATACAGAGAAGAACAGAGAGAGTGAAGAAGTTAGAGAATAATGAATGATGTATAGAAAAGAAAAATATGATTCAATATAACTGATCTCTCAGAAAGAAAGTAAATTCAAGAGAAGAAAATAACATCTATCTAAAAACATAAAGATATTTCTCCAAAATAACTGTAGAGTAAATCTATGGATCAAAAGAACATTTTATGTTCCCAGAAATATTGGTAAATTGATACACTGGTATGTCCCATTTATTATTATACTTCAAGGATATAAAAATCATCCTTAAAGGATCCAGGAGAAACAAATAAGCCCTCTGAAAGAGTGCATTAATGTAGAAAATAAAAGCAGCCTTTATGGAATATTTAGGGCACAATGGCAGAGGATAAAGGCAACGAGTGAGAGAAGGCAAGAAATGAAAAGAAAGTAAAGAAAAGGAGGGAAAGGAAAGAAAGAAAGAAGGAAGGAAGGAAGGAAGGAAGGAAGGAAGGAAGGAAGGAAGAAGGAAAGAAAGAAAGAAAGAAAGAGAAAAAGAAAGAAAGAAAAAGAAAGTTTGAGAGAAAGGAAGGAAAGAAGGAAGGGAGGGAGGGAGGACTTGAAGATGTAATCCAGGCAACTGATCAAATGATGGAATAAGGAAGTAGAAGAAAGTGGAAGAGAACTGATCTAATTACTTCTTAAAGCAGAGGGTGAATCAATAACATTTAAAATTGAACTATAGGATTAAAAATCTAGTCAACATCTTAATAGTTTAAATTTTGTTTCTTAAACTTATTGAAATTTTTAGCCCTATTAGTTTAATAGGGCTAAAATATTTATTGAAGTTAACTCATTTCTTTGTTTTTACTTTGATATGCTTTTTCCACTAAATTAAAAAACATATAATCATTTTTTGACAATGAGCATGAATAATTTAATTTCATTTTAACAAAATGGAGTCTTTAGGTAGCTAACGTGTTTCAATTAATTCAGTTGTCAGATTGGCTTATTTTTATCTTCCACAGCTTTCTTTTTTTTTTTTTTTTAACACTTTCTGGAGTTTTATTCTCAATTAAATATGCAGTGGCCTTCCCACTTCTTTATTTTTTCAGATAAAAAGATTACACATATTTCATCTTTGAAAAATATGTGTATGTCCTATCTACATGCACACATCTATACACATACCTCCATATCTTTAGCTAATTTATAGAGAAATATATTTTAAGAAAACATTGTAATTAACAAAATACAATAATTTATCTCACAAAAAGAAAATAAGGTTGGTATAATCTCCATTTTACAGAAGAGAAACAGTGGTTTGGGTATTTTAAGTAATTTGTCAGATTGCTAAATGGCCCAGGCAGAACTATAATCTCTCATGACTATAATTTTCTCATGACCACCGTATATTTTGTGTGAATAAGATGGTTAAAACATTGGTTCATTCATGAGAAGGTTCATTTTAAAATATTTTTGTAACACAGCATCAGAATGAAAGAGTTTTCAGAGCCTGTTTTGCGCTTCCATTTTAGCCTCATTCTGGACCTGAGAAAGCAGAGAAGGCATAGCAAACAACTTTTAAATTGTTTAAACAATGGAAAATGTCTTACAGAAGTTATTGTCTACATATGCACATTAGATCAATTATGCAAGTTATTTAAACAACAAAAATAGCAATAAGAATTTCCTGAAATATTCATAATTATATGAGATCTCATATAGAATTGCTTAAACATGAAAGGTAACTTAAAAGAAGTGGCTATTGACTGAGAAAATATTTCTTTTTTGTTACATTATTGGTATCTGTAACACAGCTGGGCATATTGTAAGTTGTGTTTTACCATCTCTCGGAATTCTAAGAATTCTATTGCAAGACCAGCTTTTGCCAAAGCAAGACCATTTTAGGCAAAAGTCTCTTTAGAGGCAAGGTTTAATTAACTGGAAGTGAATACAATGTGGAAAAGAAAGAACAGGACTTTATAAAAGCAAAGTCTGTGTAAAAAAAAAGCCTAGAGTGAATAAGATCCTTATCAATACCTAGATTTCTTTGCATTTTTGAATTTCCATTAATAAATACTACAGACCAATGAAGCAGGTCACGGGTGCTGGCTAATAAAGTCTAAACTGGTGTTAGATAGATGCATATTTAACCCTGACAGTCTATCATCTCATAATTTGTTACCCAGTTCCCATCACTCACTTCAAATCCAAGAAAAGTATAATGTGAAATTAAAATAGTTTTAAAAACCCAAGAATTTTGGCTCCTAGTCTTGTGAGATGTCAGGCAAGTCATTAAATCTCTTTGGTTCGTATTTTCTCATAGGTAAAGTGAAAATATGTAATAAGGTTATTTGTAATATATCCTTTAGCTTTACAGAATAAAATTTTTGGACATTTTCTTATATACCTATTATTTAGTTCTGGCCCTCCACTAATTAAACTGCTCTGAATAACTTTTCATCTGAACACTTCAGAGTTTCCAAACCCAGTGATTATGGAAAGTCTTAATGTCTTATTACCCCTCAATGGCCACAACAGTGATGTACTTCCCGCGGGTGTAATTTTAGTTTCCTTCCTTTTATTGTTCCTATTCTGTCACTTTCATGTCTAAGTGACGAAAGTGCTGATCTTTGTTTAAAGCCAAAATTACAAAGAAAAACTGTTAGTCCAATGCCTGAAATGGCAACGGCTCAACAAGCATTATTTTTATTTCTTAACATTCTTTTATTTACTTTTAAAAATTTTATTTTTAATTGACAAATAATAATTGTACGTATTTGTGGGGTACAATGTAATGTTCTGATATACATTTACAACGTGGAATGGTTAAATCAGGCTAAATAGCAAATTCGTTACCTCACCTACTTTTTTTTCCCCCAAATTCTTGATGATCAGTTCTAGAAGTAATTGACAATTTACACCTGGAAAATGTACCTATACCATTAGGTCAATTGCTCAATTTATTCAGAGTAAACGAAAAACAAAACAAGAAAATCATATCTCCAATATTCATATAAGTCAATAGGTTTTAAATTGAGATTTCTAAATTAAAAATAAGGTTCCACTTTGCTGAACCTGTTCGAGAGAGGAAGTAAGGTCACTATAATTTGTTCTATTCACAAATCTTTCTCTGTAATTTCCAACCAGGTGTATTAAGATTACCCTAGAGTCTAGAATAATTTTACCTTTCACACTGAAATTGTATGTCTCTCTTCCAAAAGTTCAAACGCCTTTTGACTGTGGTACTCAATAATTATCTATAATTATTGCTTACCTTTCCTTTAAACCATGTTCTTGAGTATCAAGGAAAGCTAATAGAATTTTTAAAACAAGTCTGGTAATCTTATTTGTATTGAATTTCATCTTCTGGTGTATCATTGTTTTCTAGGCTACATCAAAGCCACTGATATGTTTTCAACATTTCAGAAATGTGTTTTCTTACCTATACAGAACAGTTTATGGGTAGGACAAAATAAAAGGAATCAAGAACTATATTTTTTGAAGGTTTATCCTAGTTATTTGATGTTTGAAAGAGGGAAGCAGAATGTAACTAATTTATTTTGTTCTATAGTGTGTTAGATTTTATTCCAAATGACCTTAATGTAAGATCTCATGAGGTCAACTCTCGATATATCAGCCTTCTTATGTTAAATACAATGAAAACTGTATCAGAATGAAGCACCCAGTTCTATTATTTAGCTCCTTTTCTACTTATATAGCTAACAAATGACTCTAAAAGTTGGGGTCCTGCACTTTTACTAACACATACTATGAACTAAGAGTCAGAAAGGTAATTCTTGAGACAGAATTTGTAAATGTTTTGGGATCAGATATAAATAATTTCTTCAGAATGCAACTCACTGGGTTTGGTTTTCAAGGAAAAAAAAATACCTTCATCCCCCAAATATTTCAAGAAATATAATTTTCTACTCTTTCATAGTATACAATCATCTGTAACGAAGTGGATGGGTAATATTATACTATTAATCAATGATAAATACCAACTGAATCATTAAAGAAATAACACATATAAACTGCTGTCATATTATTACATTTTTTTCCACAGCCATTTGAAATACAATTGATATTACTACCCCTCACTTTAAAAAAGGAGACCGACTAATTGTCAAAAGTCACACAACTAGATTAAATGTTCCCAGCAAGATAGCCCAGGGTTACTGGCAAAATTGCGATAATCTAACTATTCTATGATAGCAGTTTTGGGCCAAATCTGTGTGTACGCTCCTGGGCATTCATGTGTGTGTGTAGAAGTAGAGAGTGGGAGACTCAGGATTTGTGGGGAGTTCATTTTATAGGTACAATCAACACAGGGAATTAATGTTTACCCATTTCTTTTCCAAAGCATCAATTTATGAAAGTGTATTTTTTTTGTCATTTGGGAATTTGTAACGACAATGTATTCAACTTATTGAGCAACTCTTATGTTCTAGGCACTTTATGTGTTAGACCATAGCTTTTGAAGTATAAGGACTGCATCTTATTTACCCTCGTCTTTTTCACCCTTAGAAAAAACACCTAGTCTATATTAGATGTTTAATTAATGAATTTGTGTAATTTTGTTAATCTTTATAGCAAATCTATAAGGTAGATACCATTTCCATTTACATCTGAAAAAAGTGATTTATCAGGTCTGACTCAAAAGCCCATGCTGTCCCACTTAACTGAGGCCACTGATGAGAAATATTTCAGATTTTTTTCCAAACCCATGATTTCACCAAAAAAAGTAATTGGATGTTGATCTATTAATATCATTTTTTAATGTATACATCAGAGCCTCTGTTACCCAAAGCTACAGAGTGACATTCTCGCACATTCTCATGTTTTAGGGCTGAGTGGGGGCTAAGGGAGGAGACATTTTTTTATGTTTTCATTAATTATTTTTCTAAAGAGGAAGAGTTCTGAAAGCTTTCATTAAGACTTTTGTTTGAAATAACCCAGATTCAAGGAGCTATTTTATACAATAAAGCAGGCATTCTGGCCTAATAAGATTTAAGAGCTCTGTGAAAGTAGGACAAGCCTGCACATTCTCTCTGTATTCTATTATATAAAGAATTTCTTTCTTTCTGAGATAAAGCCAGAAAGAACATAATTTTAGGCAGAAAAATAGATTTTTCTGATTGATCTCCTTCAATGTTCTTGGCATTTTTGTCCTTTTGGTACATGCTTCTTAGCATTCATTTTTCTGTGACTAAAAATAACCAGACCTCCTTTTAAACATTTTTAATGGAAAGCCTCTTATTTTGTATGAGACAACAACAACAGAAATCTGTCACTATTGGAGAAGAAGAACTGAAAACTTAAATGGACATTACATGTAAAACATTTAGAGTTTTGAAATAACTTCTAAGAGCCTCAGGAAAATAAAACCCAGAGTGAGATAGGAAAGCTGGTATGAGAGATGAATATGTCGGTAAAGTCTTTTCCAGAGAGGAGTCAAGCTTGAGAAGACAGCCTAGCTGCATGAGTTTAGAAGGCCCTGGCTAGCACTCCTGTACCACTGTATTGAGCTTTGAACTAAAGGCAGGCAGACTACCCACCCAGGAAGGAGTAGTGGGTCTGTATATATTCTCTGAATACAGAGAAACATCAGCATCATCATATAATAAACTTATTAAATAAAACCATGTAATAGGGTAATGTCAAGAAATCGAGCAGCTCCTGTGAGGAAAAATAGGGTTGAGAAAGAGTTTTATAGAATGTGACAGTAAAATATTCTTTTTGGTTTTTTTTGAGACAGAGTCTTGTTCTGTCAGCCTGGCTAGAGTGCAGTGGTGTCATCATAGCCCACTGCGGCAACCTCAAACTCCTGGGCTCAAGTGATCCTCCTACCTCAGCCTCCCAAGTATCTCAGACTACAGGCGCAGGCTACCACACCCAGCTAATTTTTCTATTTTCCCACCTCGGTTTCCCAGAGTGCTAGGATTACAGGCATGAGCCACCGTGCCTGGCCAGTAAAATATTCTTATACATTGCATACAGAAAGTGAAAAACCAAAACGTCAGTAAAAACTGTAAGGAGAATCAAACTTATTGTATTTTCAGAGCGGTAGAATTTATCTAAGGACACAGAGGGAGAAATGGCATAAATAATGAGCCAATGTAAACATTTGATTCCATCATCTGTTTACCTTCATTACCCTATTGAAAAGTGGGCAAAAGACAGGAACAGACTCTTTTCCAAAGAAGATAAATGGCCAAGAAACATATGAAAAAATGCTCAACATCACTAATTATCAGGGAAATGCAAATTAAAGCCGCAATGAGAGACCACCTTAACCCTGTCAGAATTGCCATTATTAAAAAGCTAAAAAAAAAAAAAAAAATAGATGTTGGTGCAGTTGTGGAGAAAAGGGAACGTTTATACACTGTTAGTGGGAATGTAAACTTATATAAGCACTATAGAAAGCAGTGTGGAGATTCCTCAAAGAACTAAAAGTAGACCTACCATTCAATCCAGCAATGCCTCTACTGAGTATCTACCCACAGGAAAAGAAGTCATTTTATAAAAAGGACACCTGCACCCATATGTTTATAACAGCAGAATTTACAATTGCAAAGATATGGAATTAAACTAAGTGTCTATCAACTGGTAAGTGAATAAGGAAAATGTTTTATATATATATACACACACACACACACACCATGGAGTATTAGCCATAAAAAGGAATGAAACGATGTCTTTTGCAGCAACTTGAATTAAACTGTGGACCATTATCCTAAGTGAAGTGTCTCAGGAACGGAAAAACAGATACCACATGTTCTCACTTATAAGTGAGAGATAAATGAAGGATATACATGGTCATAAGGAGCTGTAATGGTCATTGGAAACTAAGAAGTGGGAAGAGTGAGAGGGAGGTGAGGGGTAAAACTCTATCCATCAAGTACAATGTAAACTCTTCTGGTGATGGGCACTGAAAGCCCTGACTTCAGGGCGATATAATTTATCCATGTAACAAAAAACACTTGTACCCCCTACATTTTTTGAAAAATTTTGCAAGAATTGTAATAATCTTTTATTCATAACCTAAGAATCCATCCATAAAAATAATAAAAATCCTTTATTATTCTGCCATTAGGTGGATATTACTAATATGTATTTTTTTTCTGAAAGCTCTAAAGTGTTACTTTTCATTTTAGATACTTAAATTATTTGCAATTATTTTTCATTTCTTTTTACAGTGTGAGGTAGCATAATCTTTTTCTATGAAGGCAACCAATTTTCTGAGTTATTTTTTTATCGGCAATGCAATTTTTGTTATAAAGTTTCAATATATAAGAGGATATTTTGTGGGCCATCTGTTCTGTTTCATTAGTGTACTGGATTATACTTGTGTTATATATACTACAGCCCTACTTTATCATTTTCCTTCAAAAATTTTTGGCCCTTTGGTCTTTTATGTGAAATTTAGAGTCAGATTTCAAAATTCAGTAACAAACATTTTGATATTTAATTGAACTTTCATGATATTTATATATTAATTTGGGAACACCTGTGATCTTTGTGATATTTATCTTTATGACATACTTTATATATCTGTTCATTTATGTCTTCTTTTGTGAACTTGAACAGTGTTTTTCAACTTTTTCATGAAGATGTAAGTATTTTGTTAGATTTATTTCCTGGAATCTTAGACTTCCCACTGATATTTTTAAAAAGTATTTTTTAAAATCATGTTTTTGAAGTGATTTTGAAGTGACTTAGGAAGGATATTGTTTCTTGCTTTGATTTTTCTATTTTGTCTGACTTTGATATCATTTTATCCACTTTATTTTGAATATTAACTGAATAATATATACCTTTTCATCCTTTTTCTGCAAGATTTTACTTTAAGTATATTTTCTGTAACTAACATGTAGCTAGATATATATAATATACCTTAATGAATTGTATCTTTTATTTGATGATTTAAATACATCAATGCAAATTAGTGGTGACTTGGAATTAATTCTTTCTGTTTTATTCCTTTTTAAAATTACACTTTTTTCTATTCTTTTCCTTCTGCATCCTTAAATAGTGCTTTTTAACGATCAGTAACAGAAAATCTTACTTAGAATGATGAAACAAACAGGATTTTTTTTTTAATGTAATAAGAAATCCAGAGGTAGGCATAGATTTTCTTCCTCAGTAAATGATTCTAGGAATCTGGGTTTGTTCTTTTTTCCTACTTTGTAATTTTTATTAGTTTTTTCATACTTTTTGCTTCATGGTTGCAAGGTTCCTGCATATCCAGGCATCATTTCTGCCTTCCAGATAAATAACATGGGTCGGGGACAAAAATGTTTTATATCAACGGTTCTTGCAAAGATTAAATGAGCTAACATAGTGCTCAGCATATTCTAAGCTCTCAGTAGGTGTTAATTATTAACAGTTCTTCCTTTCTATGATGGAAATTACTCCTTACCATCTAATTCCTGTAAACCTATTTTCTGACTCAAAGTCCAGGTAATATATTATACCACATCCCCTTGGCAGGATTACAACATTGACAACTCCAGAGGGTACCATTCACAAACCGATTCATGTGAGCAGGGCCTCCTGGAATTTGGCTGTTCACAACTTACTTGGTCATATATGGGTGGTATGGCCTTAGGCTTCTTAGCAAAGGAAACACTCAAGATTATTACTGTTTTTGATAGATACAAAGCACAATTATTGTTAAAGTTGAAATTATTTACCAGAGAATTTAGTAACCTATCTTAAAAGTACAAAAAATGGAATATTTGTTCTATGGACTAATTACTACAGCTGTACACTTCCTTTGAAAATCTGCTCCCAAATTCTAGTCTTCTTGATTGATTGAAGTTAAGCACTGCCCTCTCCCAGTGCCCCTTTCTAATCAAAAATAGTTATCATCTCCCCAAGTGCTTGAGCAGCAAAATAAAAGCCTCTTTATGTTCTCTTGTGTTCAGTTTATATAGTGATACTGTGAATAAGTAGTTACTAATAATATTAGAATTTTTTATGGCCACATGTCTGACATTTTCCTCAAATGGTAAGGATAGCATCTGATACAAAAATGCACAGAGCTATTATCTCCAAAATTAGTAAATCGGATTTTCATTAGTTTCTTTTTAAAGAAGCTTGAAATTATAAAACATTGATGAATTATACTATTTAGATTGGCTGAGATATGGTGAGAGTATATTATTTGGTTTTGCAAGGATTGGTATATACCTTTAGCTCATATAAAATAATCCTTGAGAACAGACTCAAATAAGGGTGAGTTTTCTGAGAAAGAAGACAGAAGAGTATGTTACTTTTAAATATTAATAATCAAAATACCAATAAATATTCAAAAATAAAAGATAGTAATAAATAGTACTTTTGAAAAGAAATAAAGGCAACGACTTGATACCTTTCTAAAATTGAAATTTACCCAAATTAATTTATAAAAATGCTTCATTTCAGGTAATATGAAGATCATGTTCCTGAACATTTTTTATATAAATGCAATTAAATATCTTTTTATATTATGATTTATAATCTTGTTTTAATATAAACAAAGAAGAAACTGTCATTTCTACGATTACATGTAGGTACATTCCCTCCCTCTTCAAGAAAAAAAATCTTCTAGACGTGCAAAAACCTTCTAGACAGCATGCAAACTACTAGTAATTTGTTTTATTATTTTTTTAAATTTATTTTACTTAACCATAGGGACTGGCTATGTTACTTTTAGGGGACTGATTTTACAGTGCATTCGATATTGTAAATCTATGGTGATAATATATGCTTAGCCAGAAGCTGAAAGAAAAGAGAATAGAATGCTAAATTTCTAGAAATAGTCCTCATGCCACAGTTTAAAATGATACACTAAAGGAATTATCTATCAATTCTTCATGAACCTTGAAACTTTTTTTCACACTAATATATTATGGAATATTAGCACCCATTTCAGAAATTTATTACAGTTCACTGTTGTGTTTTTCACTTCAAGCGAAACTCTTCTAAAACTTTGCATGTTCTAGATGTTATCACATTTCTTCTTATAACTATTAGTTATATTCTTTATCTACTTAAAAAAAATCTTACTGTTTACATTTCCCCATTCCTTTCTTAATTAGTAGAGAATCTTTTAGCATCTATGCAAGATTTTTTTTTTTTTCTTCTTGATGTGTGGGTAGATGTATTTGTTTTGGCCATAGCCCTGACTCTTTAGACTTACATTTAGTTTCACAGATTTGAATGCACCTTTGGAAGTGACTTATATGTAAGTATACACAGAGATACTCCAACATAATCTCCTATTTTATTTATTTAGTATTCCTTTTCCGCTTCCATCACTATCTTGAACACATCTGCCCCCAAATTTATATGTGTCTATTAAGCTGGAAACCACCCTATTCTATTTTCATTGTCATAATGATTGTTCCAGATACGGACATCTGATTCATGTAGAAAAAAATCAGTGTTTCACTGAATGTCATGAGAAAGATTCTGTCCTTTGGATCAAGAGTATAAAACTGGGCCTCAGGGCAGACACCAACTCTGTCCCTGGCTTCATGGAACAGCCTGAGGAAAGGCCAACTTTTAGAGAAAAGCTGACAAAAGACTTGAGAACTAAATGGGCCAGAGGCTGGTTTTTCTTGGAACCATTTCCACTGGTGAATTTCTTAGTATGGGAACCAATAAATATTGTTTTAAGTTGTGTTATTTTCTGTGTCTTACCAGTGAAAGATACTGCCTTATCTTAGGTATATTTGAAGAAATGTTATGTTAAAAAATTACACCCGGGATGTAATGGAAAAATGAATGTTAAAATTATTCAATATCATTTTTAAATTAATTAAAAATAATTTAGGCATAAAGAGCATAAAGGATATATAATAAACACTCATGTAATGATTGAACAGCTTATGAAATAGAACATTCAGGTGAAGCCAATTATGTATTTCTTCTCCAACTGTTTCACTCTCTTACTGCCAACAAATCATTATTAATTTCATCATTATAATTACCTTGCTATTTAAATTTTATGTATATTATATATGTGTGTGTATATACATATGTATGTGTGTGTATATATATCTATATCTATATCTATATATATATATATATATATGAGACTCTTGAAGCAATATGCAGAGCCTAAGCACTTCTCACTACATTGGATTATAAAGCTGGTCCAAGACTTAATCATTTCTTTTCTGAATAATTACAATAAATATCAGTTCTTCCTTCTTCCTCCCTTGTTTCCCTTTAGAATATTCTCAAAAGAGTAGTCAAGATTATCCTTTTAAAACTTAAGCCATACTCTTACATTGCTTGACTCAAAACCCTCCAATACTGACCCATACCACTTTATAGAGTTTTTGCAGGGTTCTGCAAGGCTCCTCTTCCCAGTCTGACCTCATCCCCTACCACTCTCTCCCTTGTTCACTTCACCCCAGTCATGCTTATGCTGTTCAGCTGGGAACATTCTTTCCAGGTATTCACACAGCTTTCTCCTTCATCCCCTTCAGTGTTTACCTGAATTTCACCTTCTCATAAGGCCTTGCCAGGTTGCTCTATTTCCAACCTATTTTTCAACTGCTCGTACTCAGAATTGAGTTGCCTACATTCCTCAATGGCACAAAACCACCCAATTAGCATCTGTCTCTGCAAGAACTCCTATTTGTTTGGTATTTTGTTCATTATCCCACTAATTTCATCGCCCTCATCATCCTCCCAACCACAGGCAGACAATCTTAAATATTTATTCAACATACTTTTGATGCAACTTCCAAGTATTTATTTACAAAAAAGTGTAGCTGTGAAAATATCTAGTATGGCTTTGTATTTATTTAACTAAAATAATATTGTGCTATACATCTCATTCTCCTAATTTCTTTCCCACTTAAAATCATGTTTTTGAAATCTATTGATTTTATTATATGTAAATCTAGATCATTTCTTATGATTGCTGCATATGTCATTACTTGCATATAATGTATTTTATATATCCATTACTTTAGCAATAACATATATTGCCTCTAGCTCTTTACAACCAACAAAAGTTGGAAAGCATCTCTACTAATGTCTTTTGTAGATCTTTACTTACCAAATAACTTACATTTCTTCAGTACTATTTTATATTTTATTTTTGTCTTTAGTGTCACAGAATAGTTATGTTTTTAACCTAGGGGAATTAAGTGAGAAACAAAACAATTATTTTTTATTGTCCTAGAAGAAACAAAGCCTTCAATGATATAAGCTAAGAAATTATTCCATATGTCCCTGTAGACCTCTACAGGGACCTCTACAGGGACCTCTATCTTTCTATCTCTGAATCATTTCGGCTCATGGTCTGGCAAAGGAGATAGAACATAAAAAGACCATTACAGTACAATGTGATTGATGCAATGATAGAAGCACTAGAGTAATAAGAGGTAACATCTTTAAAATAATCAGGTGGAGTGGGTCCACAGATAGCTTCTTGAAAAATGTAAGCTGAGGAGAGAGTCTCAAAGGATGTTTTCCAGGATCAAGGTGGTTTGGGAGGGGGTGACCATGTTAAACAAAGAAAACAGCATGAGATAATGTACGGAGAGAGAAACTGCAGAGTTTATAAGAAAAACTCCTGCAATTTTGATATAATCAGGATGTAAAGTGGGAGAAAGGACATGGCAGGAGATAATCTGAGAAGTAGAAAGAGAAGCTTGTCATATTAAAACTTTGCCAGAGTTCTGTGGTTGATTGGGATGCATAGAAATGGGTAATGCTGGAGAGTAAGAATATCAGATTAGTCAGTGGCTGAAAAAGATAGATTTGAAGGTGATAATATTTCATCTTCAAAAAACTTCAAATGCAGATTAAGAGATCAATTAGGAGACTATGCATTTCTCTTGGTGAGATGTCACAAAAATCTAAACTTGGGCAGTAGTTGAGATGAAAAAGAGGGAGGAAATTTAAGGCATACTTAAGAGGTAAAATCTGCAAGGATTCGGCAATTGTCCAAAGTGATTGGAAGAATAATGTAACCAAACGTGAGATATAAAATATAGGAAGAGAAAGAGTTTACAGGTGAAGAGGTATAGTCTTCACTTCTACCCTCTAGTAAAACAAACAAAACTAAAATTTGATATATTTTTCTATACCAATAAATTTCCATATTTAAAGTTTTAAATTTTCTTAAAGGTTTTATGTTCAAATTAGAAAAACATTATTCTCAATTAAGCAATTGCATTTCTTCAAGTAACGTAAAATCGTATATTTTCATAACATTCCTCCATATTATCATGTCTGCCATGATAACAATTCAAGGTAGTTTGGGCAAAAAGAATAATGAGTCATTCATTAATTAATAAAGAGATGACTTTTAAAAGAAGGTTTTTAAATAACTCAACAATTCTATTACCATTACATCTCATTCCACTCTTTTAATCCATAATACAATTATTAATATATTCAGGAACATTTTAGTAGAATATTTTATTTAAAACATATCTATCCAACGTTTTCCTCTAGAATTCTAATAGTTTCATACCTTAAATCTGTTACCCAGTGTGAGTTGATTTTTGTGAGAGGTGAAAGTATACTTGTTTTTTTAAAAAAATTTATTCTCACAAATGGGGAAGAAGTAGAGAATAACTGAAGTTAAATCCCTATACTCTATTTGGAATAAGAGGTTGCCATAGGAACCAAATTTCAATTCTGAAGGTAGAGAAATATGTCTTATAATGATGAGACCTAGAGACAAATCAAAGGTACTAAAAATCTGTTGAGAATGTTAGTGGAATATATGTGTCCCATCCAAATGTCAGTAATATAACCTGTCAAATTAACCAATTCATTCCTTCCTTTCTTCCTCCTCCCGACCCCCTCTCCCTTATCCCCCCTTCCTCTCCCATCCCCACCAATGGGGGATTTCAGGGAACAAAGTTGAAGATGAACACCATACACATAAAATCTTTATTTTTAACATAGTTATTGATCATTAAAATATTATACCTTTTCTTGGGCTGGGTGCAGTGGCTCGTGGCTGTAATCCCAGTACTTAGGGAGGCAAAGATGGGAGGATTGCTTGAGGCCAGGAGTTCAAGACCAGCCTGGACAACATAGCAAGACCCCATCTCTTAAAAAAAATTAAAAATTAGCTGAGCATGGTGGTATGCACCTGTAGTCCTAGCTACTCAGGATGCTGAGGCAGAAGGACTGCTTGAGCCCAGGAGTTTAAGGCTGCAGTATGATCACACCACTGCTTTGCTGCCTGGGTGACAGACCAAGACCCTGTCTCCTAAAAAAAAAAAAAAAAATTTCACTTTCTCTCCTATGTATTTTGTTCATTTTTAACATGCCAGTAAAATCTGTTCTGATGGGCTATCTAAAGGCAGCCTTGGCTATTATCATGATGAACTGTCCCTAAGAAGTTCCTTTTTCATGGACTTTGTATGTGGGATGTGATAGTATTCTAAGTTTTGAAGGTTCATTATGAATATTGGTGTTTTATACTATCTTCATTTTGATGGAATGTCTCAGTATCTTTTCAGGGGATAATTGGGTCCTAGATATCTTCTCACACTTATTTTCAAGTCATCTGAAGCTTGAGCAGCTGTAATTGGAGGATGAGTCCATAGATAAACAGTTGCATTGAGAGTCTTTTTCTGTTTTTCTGCTAATATATGCATGTTCTGAAAATCAGATTCTTTCTGACTCTACTTGGACAGATCATTTTAATAATTATAGTAGCACAATAATTTCTCAAATATATTATTTACTATCACCAGTGCACAGTTGCTAGTAATGAAGAACTAATAGCATCTACTAATTTAAAAATAATGATGATAAAAAAACACATAACATCTCATAGCTTCTCCTCATGTTTACAAATATTGAATATCTAGGTAGATAGTCAAAAACACTCATTGATAGTTAGAGTTTGCTTATTTGTGAAACTATTTAGGTAAAGAACCAGGTTCCTGCATCAGAGAACTTACAGTTTAATGAAAGATAAAGGTGGAAACACATTTAAAAGATGTAACCCTTAGAATGTAAAATATTAATAAAAAATAAGCATTACCTTTACTGATAATTATATTATTCATATGTTTACATTGTTATCATAATCATTTACTTGATCAAAGATTAGGTTCAATCATCAAAACACTCATAAAAAAATGAATAAGCTGTCTGTGTAGGTATTAAAAAATAAAGATCCCTTGCAAGTATGGATCTGCACATAGAGAAAAACTTAGTTATTTTAAAAAGAATAGTTAATTTAAAAACATAATTAGAATCTCTAAGAAATATTTGTATGCTCATGTTCATAGCAGCATTATTCACAATAGCCAAAAAATGGAAGCAACGCAAATGTCCATTGACGGATGAATGGATACGCAAAATGTAATATGTATATACATGCAGTGGAATATTATTTCGCCTGGAAAAGGAAGGAGATTCTGACACATGTTATGACAGGAATGAACCTTGAGGACATTATGCTAAGTGCAATAAGCCAGAAACAAAAAGACAAATATCGTATGAGTCCACTTGTGTTACATATCTAGAGTTGTGAGACTCATAAAAACAAAGTGAAATGGTAGTTGCCAGGGACTACGCTGAGGTGGAAATGGGGAGTTTAATGGGTACAGAGTCTCAGTTTTATAAGATGAAAGGAATTCTGGAGATAAGTCACACAACATTTAATGCCATTAAACTTCACTTAAAGATGGTTAAGATGATAAATGTCATGTTATATGTATTTTATCACAGTAAAAAAAAACTGGAAAAAATTTACCATCTTTAACCATTTTTAAGTACAAGTACACCTCACTTTATACTGCTTCATTTTATTGTGCTTTGCAGATACTGTGTTTTTTAAAAATTGAAGGGGTTATTGTAGAAACCCTGTGTTAAGCAAGTCCATTGGCACCATCTTTTCCAGTAGTATATGCTCACTTGATGTCCCTGTCACATTTTTGTAATTCTTGCAATGTTTCAAACTTTTTCATCATTATTATGTCTACTATAGTGATTAATGATCTTTGCTGTTACTATCGTAATTGTTTTGGGACACCCCATATAAGATGGGGAACATAGTTTAGCATTGTGTGTGTTCTAACTGCTCTACCATTCTCATTTCTCTTCCTCTCCTCAGGCCTTCCCTATTCCCTGAGACACAACAACATTGAAATTAGGCTGATTAATAACCCTACAATGGCTTCAAAGTATTCAACTGTGAAAGGAAGAGTCACATGTTTCTTACTTTAAATCAAAAGCTGGAGTAATTAAGCTTAGTGAGGAAGGCATGATTTAAAAGCTGAGATAGGTGAAAAGCTAGGCTTCTTGTGCCAAACAGCCAATTTGTGAATGCAAAGGAAAAGTTCTTGAAGGAAATTAGAAGTGCTACTCCAGTAAAAACATGAATGATAAGAAAGTGAAACAGCCTTGTTACTGATATGGAGAAAGTTTTAGTGGTTTGGATAGAAGATGAAGCCAGGTTGGGCACCAGTAGTTCACACCTGTAATCTCAACACTTTGGAATGCTGAGGCAGGAGGATCGCTTTGGGCCAAGAGTTGGACAGCAGCCTGGGCAACACAGTGAGACAAAAACTCTCTACAAAAAATAAGAACAATTAGCCAGGAGTGGTTGCTTATTCCTATAGTCACAGCTACTCAGGAGGCTAAGGCACGAGGATTACTTGAGCCCAGGAGTTTAAAGCTGCAATGAGCTATGATTGCACCACTGCACTTCAGCGTTGGTGACAGAGTGAGACCCTGTGTCTTTTAAAAAAATGAAATACGTTTTGTAAGGCTATAGCTATCATAGATAGTGATTCCTCTGATAGATCTAGACAAAGTAAATTGAAAACCTCTGGAAAGGATTCACCATTCTTGATGCCATTGAGAACATTCGTGATTTGTGGGAGGAGGTCAAAATCTCGGTGTTAACAGGAGTCTGGAAGAAATTGATTCCAGCTGTCAAGGATGACTTTGAGGGGTTCCAGACATTAGTGGAAGAAGTAACTGTAGATGTGTAGAAGTAGCCAGAGAATTAGAAGTACAGCCTGAAGATGTACCTGAATTGCTGTAATCTCCTGATAAAACTTGGATGGATGAGGAGTTGCTTCTCATGGATGAGCAAAGAAAGTGGTATCTTGAGATGGAATCCACAACTGGTAAAGATGCTGAGAACTTTACTGAAATGATAAGAAAGAATTTAGAGTATTCCATAAGCTCAGTTGATAAAACAGAAGCTTTAATTTTGAAAGAAGTTCTACTGTAGGCAAAGTGTTATCAAACAGCATTGCATACATGCTACAGAAAAATATTTCTTGAAAGGAAGAGTCAATGGATGCAGTAAACTTCATTGTTGTTTTTTCTTGTGACATTGCCACAGCTGCTCCAACCTTTAGTAGCCACTATTCTGATCAGTTAGCAGACATCAACACTGACTGATGCAAAACCATCTACCAGCAAAGAGATTATGACTTGCTGAAGGCTCAAGTGATTGTTAGCATTTTTTAGCAATAAAGTATTTTTAAATTAAAGTATGTACATTATTTTTTAGACAGTGCTATTACATGCTTAATAGACTCCAGTATAGTGTACACATAATTTTTTCTATTTTCTTTAATTGACATATAATTGTACATATTCTATTTATGGGGTATATAGTGATGTTTCAGTACATGTAATGTATAGTGATCAGATCAGGGTTATTAGCATATCCATCATCTTAAACTTTATCATTTCTTTATGTTGGAAACATTCAATGTCCTCCTTCTAGCTACTTCAAACTATGTGTTGTTAACTGTACTCATCCTATAGTGCTATATAGAACACTAGAACTTATTCCTCCTATCTACCTGTAATTTGGTTTCCTTTAACAAATTTGTCCATATCTCCCCTTTCTGCCTACCCTTCCCAGACTCTAGTATCCTCTATTCTACATTTTATTTCTATGAGGTCAACTTTTTTTTAGCTTTCACAAATGAGTGAGAATGTGATATTTAGCCTTCTGTTCCTGGCTTATTTCCCTTAATATAATGTCCTCCAGTTCCATCCATGTTGCTGCAAATGACAGACTTCTTTTTTATGGCTGCATAGTATTTCATTGTGTGTTGTGTGTATACACACCACATTTTCTTAATTCATTCGTCTGTTTTCAGACACCTAGGTTGATTCTGTAACTTGGCTATTGTGAACAGTGCTGCAATAAAAATGTGGGTGCTGATGTCTCGTGAGTATACTGATTTCTTCTCCTTTAGATAAATGCCCACTACTAGGATTGCTGGATCATATGGTAGTTCTGTTTGTAGTTTTTTGATGAACCTCCATACTATTCTCCATAGTGGCTGTACTAATTTACATTACTACCAACAATGTATAAGAGTTCCCTTTTCTATACATCCTCAGCAGCATTTGTTACTTTTTGTCTTTTCTGTAATAGCCATCCTAACTGGGGTGAAATGATGCCTCATGGTTTTGATTGGCATTTCCCTGATAATTAGTGTTGTTGAACATTTTTAAAATATATTTTAAATATATTTCTTTTGAGAAATATCTGTTCAGATCATTTGTCCATTTTTAATCACATTTTGTTGTTGATGTTTGAGTTCCTTTTTACTGGATATTAATCTCCTGCTGTAGGAATAGTTTGCACATGTTTTCTCATGTTGCATAGGTTGTCTTTTTATTGTTGATTGTTTCATTTGCTGTACAGAGCTTTTTAATTCAATACAATCCCACTTGTTTACTTTTGTCTCTGTTGCCTGTGCTTTTGAGGTCTTATAAAATCTTTTCACATATTAATGTCCTGAAGCATTCCATCTGTTTTTTTCTAATAGTTTTATAGTTTTGGGGTCTAATATTTGGGTCTTTGATCTATTTGAGATTTTTGTATAGGGTGAAAGGTGGGGGTCTATTCTTCTGCATATGGATATCCAGTTTTCCCAGCACCATTTATTGAAGAGCCTGTCTTTTCCGCAGGGAGTGTTCTTGGTGTCTTTGTCAAAATCAGTTAGATGTAGATACACAGATGAATTTTGGGATTCTCTCTTCTGTTCCATTGGTCTAAGTGTCTGCTTTTATGCCAGTACCATGCTATTTTGGTTGCTACAGGTTTATAATATATTTTGAAGTCTGGTAGTTTGACGCCTCCAGTTTTGTTCTTTTTATTCAGGATTGCTTTGGCTATTCAGGGTCTTTTGTGATACCATACATATTTTAAGATTTTTTTTTTCTGTTTCTGTGAAGAATGTCATTGTTATTTTGATAGACATTACATTGAATCTATAGATTGCTTTGGGTAGTATGGTCATTTTAAGAGTATTGATTGTTCCAATCCATGAGCATGGGATGTCTTTCCATTTGTTTGTATCCTCTTCACTTTGTTTCATCAGTTTTTTGTAGTTTTCCTTACAGAGGTCTTTCTCCTCCTTGGTTAAATCTATTTCTACTTTTTTTTTTTTTTTGTAGCTATTGAAAATGAAATTGCTTTCTTGATTGCTTTTTCAGCTAGTTTACCGTGTATAGAAATGCTACTGATTTTTATACGTTGATTTTTATATACTACAACTTCACTGAATTTGTTCATTAGTTCTAAGAGTTTTCTGGTAGAGTCTTTAGGTTTATCTACATATAAGATATGTCATCTGCAACAGGGACAATTTGACTTCCTCCTTTCCAATTTGGATGCCCCTTATTTCTTTCTCTTGCCTAATTGCTCTGGTTAGGATTCCAGTACTATGTTGAGTAAGACTGGTAAGAGTGGACATCTTGTCTTATACCAGTTCTTAGAGAAAAAGCTTTCAACTTTTCCCTGTTTAATATATTGTTAGCTGTGGGTTTGTCATATGTGGCTTCTATTGTGTTGAGGTACTTTCCTTCTGTACCTAATTTATTTTTTTTTCATTTTCATTTTTTTTCCTTTTTTTTTTTTTTTGAGACAGAGGCTCATATTTTTATCTTTTTCATTCTTCTTTTATTTTGTTCTTCATCAAATTGACTATGTCGGCCTTGAATCTGACCACTACAAATTTATTATATGGCTCCATAAATACTTATTTAAATGAAAAGCTTACATACGTTCCTTATGTTCTTTGTTTACCTCAGGAAATGCAACTTCACCACAAGTACAAAGACCGTCTTTCATGGACTACTTTGATAAGCAGGACTTCAAGAATAAGAGTCATGAAAACTGTAATCAGAACATGCATGAACCCTTTCCTATGTCCAAAAATGTTTTTCCTGATAACTGGAAAGTTCCTCAAGATGGAGACTTTGACTTTGTAAGTACATTTTAATTCTCCCATTCATATTGTCTTCTATCATATTGAGAAGTAGAGTTTATACATATATGAACTATGTATATGTGTATAAAATTATAGACTATATATTAATATTCAGTATACAGCCACATATTTATATGGGTAGGAAAATTGTGAAATTATAGTTCGCTTGTAGAAATGTACTTGCAGAGAAATGTAAATAATTTCTTGTAGTTAAATAATAGTGCAAATTTAGACAGGTATTCAGGACTCCTTAAAACTAAAATGACAACTGTTTCAAAAGATGTTTTCAGTAATGCAAATATGAGGTAATTCTGATAGTCAGGAAACTCAGTTACCAAAATAAATGATACAAAGGTGTTTATGACATAGACTTTGAGAAATTTGCTTCAACTTTGAAAGTTAACTGAATTAGTTTCTACTTCAGTGTTAATTCCACTTGGCTGGTCAGAAATAATCGTCCCATTCTAAATCTAGGTAGCATATAAACTTCAATATAAAACTATGTCTTATCACCTTTTTTGTCACATTTTATTTCTTCTGCCCTGCTTATTCTTCCTTTTCTTTCCTCCCTTCTTTTCTCTTCTCTCTTCTCCCCTCTCCCTTCCCCTCCCCTCCTCTCCTCTCTTTTCCTTTCTTCCTTTTCTTTTCTTTCCTTTCTTTCTTCTTCCCCCCCCCCCACACGGGGGGTTCTCATTTTGTTGCCTGAGCAGGAGGGCAGGGTGTGATCATAACTCACTGCAACTTGAAACACTTGGGCTCAAGGAGTAGCTCAGGCTACAGGCGCATGCTACCACACCCAGCTAACATTTCTATTTTTTATAAAGACAGGGTCTTGCTGGGTTGCTCAGGCTGATCTCGAACTCCTGGCCTCAAGTGATCGTCCCACCTCAGCCTCCCAAAGAGCTAGGATTACAGGCATGAGCCACCATGCCTAACCTATTATTTCTTCTAAAGAATGTATGTATACAGAGGAACCATCTTAAAGCAACTGTTTCCAGAACTTGAGAGAGTAAATTCTCAAAATGAATTCTTTTGAGAATGAATGGAATGAAAATTTTATGGTTTAAATTTTTAGTTTAGCATGTTTTAAACAATAATGTTACTTCTCCATATTGTTCTGGAACATATTTTTTCCAAATAAAATAACTCTATAATCCTTTATCGTTATATTTACTAATATATTTATAAGTAAATAAATTTTAGATATATATTTCTTTAAAATTTTTAAGTAATATTAAGCCATTTTGCTTAGACAACATGACTCTAAATGCTTTGGGATTATAAATATCTTTAATTTTAAGTACTTTTCTCCTAAATATTGTGATTACTTGAATTTTTTTTTTTTTTCTTTTTTATTGGGGGAAAACTACAAAGCATTTACAGTATAATGTTTACAGTCACAATTTATAGTGAGCTGATTTCCCAAAATATATTACCACTCAAGTTGACTTATCTTGTTACATTTAAAAATCTACT
>CAUYRT010011241.1:0-10716 GCA_963574885.1 Lepilemur ruficaudatus | reverse complement strand
TCTGTTGCCCGGGCTGTAGAGTGCCGTGGCATCAGCCTAGCTCACAGCAACCTCAAACTCCTGGGCTCAAGCAATCCTTCTGCCTCAGCCTCCCAAGTAGCTGGGACTACAGGCATGCGCCACCATGCCCGGCTAATTTTTTTTTTTTACATATATTTTTAGTTGTCCAGTTGATTTCTTTCTATTTTATAGTAGAGACGGGGTCTCGCTCTTGCTCAGGCTGGTCTTGAACTCCTGACCTTGAGCTATCCACCCGCCTCGGCCTCCCAGAGTGCTAGGATTACAGGCGTGAGCCACCGCGCCCGGCTTGACAGTAGTTTTTAATTCTGTCTGCTTAACAGCCCATCAAGTCAAAAAAGACCAAGAGAACACTGAAGGAAGCAAACAGATTTTGGAATGAGGATTGGGACTTGCAAGATTATCTTATTTCTGCTAAAGATAAGATGGTTTGCCTGCTTTGTGATACTGCAGTATCAACATTAGAGAAATTCATCCACTAACAAAAAAAATTACAAAAGAAAGACCAAAAGAAACACTATAAAAAAAATTAATGAATTAAAAACCAAAACAACAAAAAAGAAATTCAGTGCCCATTAGCATTATAATACTCATAAAGACCACAAACATTTTAAATTACAGGGAGAGGCACAAAAGGTTGTATTGCAGAAATTAAAAGATGAAAAGCAAAAGCAAAGACAATTCTTTCAAGCAGTAATAAGACCTGGAAATAACGCCACTGAAGCAACTTACAAAGTAGCTTATATACTCAGGAAAAAAGAGAAGCCATTCAGTGATGTAGGTATCGTGAAAGAATGCATTGTTGAAGTTGCAGGATGCTTAGACCCTGATAACATTTCAAAGTACAAACTGCCTCTTTCAAGGAGAAGCATAACGGATCGGCAGCATGCCATTAGTGTTCAACTTAAAGCAACTCATACAATACTTCAAAAGGAAATAATATATATTATTCAATCACTTTGGATGAACCAAATGATACTACTGACTCCACACAGGTTTTATATCATATTTGGGTTATAGCAGAAGATTTGCTAGGCCATCCTCCTTGAGCAGGAGGATCGCTCAAGGTCAGGAGTTCAAAACCAGCCTGAGCAAGAGTGAGACCCCATCTCTACTAAAAATAGAAAGAAATTAATTGGCCAGCTAAAAATATATAGAAAAAATTAGCCGGGCATGGTGGCGCATGCCTGTAGTCCCAGCTACTATTTGGGAGGCTGAGGCAGTAGGATCGCTTAAGCCCAGGAGTTTGAGGTTGTTGTGAGCTAGGCAGACGCCATGGCACTCTAGCCCGGGCAACAGAGAGTGAGACTCTGTCTCAAAAAAAAAAATTTTTTTTTTCTTTGCTACAAAAGAGTTACTTGCTTTGGGCACTCTTGTGACCAGAACATGGGTAATAGTTATCTTCAAGATAAATTTCAAGATAAATGTGAAGTTGGACTGAATTTGGTAAATTTAGTGAGTGTGTGTACAGATAGTACACCTTCAATGACAGGAAAACGTGAAAGGTTTATTGCACAGAAAAAAAGGTATTAACAGATTGAGATACTCTCATTTCTTTTCATTGTATCTTCCATGAGTAAAATCTCTGTGCTAAAGCTACTATTTTTAAGTGACACTTTGCAACAAGTTGTAAGTATTGGTAACAATATTCATGCAAATGCAACATGGCATTGTCAGTTTAGTAACATGCTAAAGTTAAATGAGGTATTCAGTATGGATTTACCGAATCATAAAGTGTGGTGGTTATGGCACGGACAGATGTTAGCTAAAATTTATCTCTGTGAGAACAGATAGTTAAATTTTAGGAAGAAAAGAATCAGAAATGTGAATTAGTGAAAGAAGATTTCTATAGGAATGCAGCATTTCTGTGTGATATCATGTCAAGTCACAATGACTTGAGTATTTCTTTGCAAGGTAAAACTAAGTCTATATACGATATGTGGCCAAAAGTGCGAGCATTAAAAAAAAGCTATCTTTTTTCAAAACACTTCTTCAAAAGGAAATTTCAGATGAACATTTTCCCAGTTAGCAAAGGTCATTGATGAGCAGGACGATATATGTGAATCATTTGAAGAATACACAGCTGTTACAGACCTATTAATTGGAGAATACAATGAAAGTTTCACTGACTTTGAGAACCATGACATCACACTCAAATTAGCATTTTAGCCTTACCTAGTTGATATCACCAAGGAACCTAAAGAACTGCAGATAAAATTGATTGAGCTCTCAGTAAATAACATTTTAAAGTCATTGTTTGATGCTAAGAAAGATCCAATTGAAAATATGGAAAAATGCAGAATACCCATGCCTTCAGCAACATGCCTGAAAAATGCTTTCCTGCTTTTCAACCACTTGTTTTAATCTACATTCTCCTACCTAACCCAAATCAAGACACCCTTAAGGTCTGATACCCATCTAGAGGATCAACTGAAACTGCAGACCTCCGTGCTGCAACTAAATATTCAAATGCTTTCCAACAAAAAGCAGACATAACAGTCATTAAAAGGTTAATTTTAACAAATAGTTTTCATTTTTTTGAAATTATTAAGTACATAGTATTTTTTAAATTTTCACAAAATAATGTACATTTTTAAGTGTATCTAATTGAAGTTTCTTGAATGTGGCCCTATTTGATTATAGCTAAATTAATGCAGCATTCCAACATGAAAAGCTTCCTCACCCCTGCTCTGGACCAATGTCTAGTCTCTCAGATAATCAGCTCTGTGTAGAAATTTTTAAAGATCATATATGAATAGTTTTAATAAAAATGTTCTAACATTAAAAACAGCATTTAGCCAGGCGCGGTGGCTCACGCCTATAATCCTAGCACTCTTGGAGGCTGAGGTGGGCGGATCACTCAAGGTCAGGAGTTCGAAACCAGCCTGAGCAAGAGCGAGACCCCATCTCTAGTAAAAATAGAAAGAAATTAATTGGTCAACTAAAAATATATTTTAAAAAAATTAGCCGGGCAAGGTGGTGCATGCCTGTAGTCCCAGCTACTTGGGAGGTTGAGGCAGAAGGGTCACTTGAGCCCAGGAGTTTGAGGTTGTTGTGAGCTAGGCTGACGCCACGGCACTCACTCTAGCCCAGGCAACCGAGTGAGACTCTGTCTCAAAAAAAACAAAACAAAACAACAACAACAACAAAAAAAGCATCTAGTCCAGGCACAGTAGCTCATGTCTAATCCCAGCATTTTGGGAAGCCAAGGCAGGAGGGTCTCTTGAGGCCAGGAGTTTGAGGCCAGCCTGGGCAACATAGCAAGATCCCTATCTCTACAAAAAAAATTTAAGACATGCAAAGGCACTAAGATGTAAAAAAAAAAAATTTAAGACAATGATACAAAAGCAAAACAGCATCTACTAGGAGTATTTGAATTTTCACAAAAGAAAAAAAGCCCCAAATAAATGTTTTAGGAAGACAAAGGGAGGTGGCAGTCATTTTTAAAGAAACAGTCATATAAAGACCCTATTCCCAAGCCCAAGGAAGCAATTATATCATGCAAACACTGGAAAAGGTTTTCTCTTGTAACTTTGACTTTCTTCTTTGTTCACAAAAACCAGTTTTGAGGTTATTCCAATCGTCTAGTAGAGAGGCTGATTTGTTAGGGCAGTAGGAATGAATAGAATGAAACAGTTAATACTGATTCTATTTTCCATGATTCTTTCAAGTCAGTTACTTTTCCATTCCTTCTGCCCTAGTTCAAATTAACATTTAGCTGGTATATTGCCACACTTTTTAAGTTAAAAACTTAAAATTTCTCCTCCCTCTCCCACCCACCCCCCAAAATAAAAAACTCAGAAATCACAACAAAGATTGTGTGAACATTATAAAATTTATAAAAGCTGAAGTCTGTCTCAAGGCAATTTCTACTTTATGCTTGATATTTACAATATAAATTTATATTTAAAAATTAAATATGTAGAATACACCTGAAAAACCTAAAAAGTGATATGCTTAAAAACTTACAGTTTCATGCTAAACAAGTTTTCACTATAATTTAGAACATATTAGTCCTCCAAGGTATATTTTCTGCATACAGAAACTCAAATTCCTTCCTTCCTACAATGCTAAATTGAAAGAAAAAATAGAAAACATTAAGAGAAAAAAATAAGAAAATAAAAGAAACAGAAAAAAAAGAAACTCAAATTTCTTTAGTTGAAATGCAAGAAGAAAGTTGATAAAATTTTTATGAACAGAGAAACTGGGATCAATAACTGTTTAACATTAAAAGATAACTCCACAACCCACCCTGGAAAATTCAGGCTTAAATTAACATAAGTGCAATGAACTGATAAAAAGTTAACCCCATAGTAAAATTAAATTTGGTTTTAATCAAATTAAAGTTTTGGAGTCAAATGACTTAAATTGTTAGACTAACATACATTCCTCCTCTCAAGCAAGTATACAAAAAGCTTCCCTTTCTCTGATGTGACACTGTTAAATCATAAATGAACCCCAAACTGTTATGTAATCAAATGAAATTTCTTTTTGTGGTATTGTCTATTACTTTAATATATCAGAGGAATTTATATAACAGTCTAGAGAACAGAAATAAGAGATAATAGGTACTTCAGTACTACCCATATTATCTACTAAGACCACAGTGTGAGCAACAGAGTGTAGATTCATAGTAGTAGTTCCTTGAATGAAAGAGCTTAGACAGAATCTTCCACAAACACAGGTTTTTGCAGTATCCAAATCTTCGCAAAGATGGAATGGAATGATATGAGAGCCATATGGAATCCTATTGGAAAAAACGTTTAAAAACATGTTACTAGATTCAGGACTTCATGTATTAGGGCAAAATTGTTAGGACACTGAATTATAACAATGGAAAAATAAAATTACATTATTACTTAAGCGACTCAGTATTTCTCTTCCTAATTGGTAAGAATGGGAAAACTATACTAAAAAACAGGGTATGATATATTGGGAACTTAATATTCTACTCCATAAAGTATCTTTCAGCATGGCCACTTAATAGCATAATTTACTAATAGAATGAAAAAGTCATTTGTCTTTTGTATATACACTCCTAGCCATCAATTGTTCAAAAGGGAGATTTAAACTTTTCAAAACAAATTTAAAACACATGTTGTTTGGGACATTAGTTTTACCTGACTGGCTGAATCAGTAAGGCTAACCTTATTTAAATCATTTTGCCCTCCTACTTAAAACCCTTCAATGTTACCCAATGCAATTAAAATCAAATCAAACTTTTTGTGACCATCTACAAGACCCTAAGAAAGTCTTGAGATTGCCTGCCCACTGCCCAACACCCCTCAGCTGAACACAGCCATGCCTGTTACTTTGTCTCAAACACACTGTCTTGTTCTTTGTTGTTTCTCTAGTCCCCAGCCTAGGTTAGCACATAATAGGTGCTCAGATATTTTTCAACAAATAAATAAGTCTACTTTTATAAGTTAAACTAGAGTTAAAACCCTATCAGAAAAGTCTGAAAAGATATACATCAAATCAAAAATAGTAGTTACCTTTAGTAGGGGATCTAGAATTGGCTCTATTTGCAATTTTTTATTTTTCATAAAAAGAATGTGTTGATTTGTTGCTTGTGTAAGTAATCATTTTCTAAAAACTGCTAGGAAGTACCTATCACATGTTTACATTAATCTCTTTCAGGACAGTTATAGACTGAGGAAACGGATAACAATTAAAAACTGGGCCAAGGCCCGGTGGCTCACTCCTTTAATCCTAGCACTCTGGGAGGCCGAGGTGGGTGGATTATTTGAGCTCAGGAGTTGGAGACCAGCCTGAGCAACAGCGAGACCCCATCTCTAGTAAAAATAGAAAGAAATTAGCTGGACAACTAAAAATATATAGAAAAAATTAGCCGGGTATGGTGGTGCATGCCTGTAGTCCCAGCTACTCAGGAGGCTGAGGCAGAAGGATGCTTGAAACTAGGAGTCTGAGGTTGCTGTGAGCTACGCTGATGCCATAGCACTCTAGCCCAGGGAACAGAGTGAGACTCTCTCAAAAAAAAAAAAAAAAAAAAAATTAAGAATTGTATTTTCTAATATAACTTAAATTCCCATATATTTTCCTAGATCATAACTTTATGTTTCTAACCACTAGTTAAGACGATTTATCAACAGGTATTGCAGTCATAACTTTGGATCATAACTTTTTGCAGTCATAACTTTTTAAAACAAGGGGGCTGAAAACATGCAAAATCAAACTTCAGTAAAGGTTAGGGTCACTTTACAAGAAGCTATATTAATGGAGGGCAAGTTTAAAAAATATATAAATACTGTAATGTTAACTCGTTCAGCACTAACCAATTATTTTGCTGCGGAATTATGTGCAGCTAATTATATCACATTTTGATCATCTATTTTTTCCTTCCAATGCTGTACTTTTCTATGTTGGACTTCAGTTTGTACCTGATCGTTTAGCCAATTTGTTATAGTCTTTTCAAATCCTTGAAAATTGTTCATAACATTTCTTCATTTGGACGTAATTTTCAAATTCAAATAAATATATAATTTCTTTTATACACATCTTAGAGAAACAAGAGCCTCAGGAGAAACTCATTGCCAAAAGACACCATTTGGAATTCCTTCAAATAGGGTGTTTTAACCTGAATCATCAATATCACTTCTGAAGATTAAAAAATATATATATAACATAAAATAGAAGCCCATCTCCAGAGATTGTGACCTAGTTGGTGTGAGGTGGAATCTAGGCATCTGTATTTCTCATCTATGTTATTTAAAAGCTCCTCTACAGCTAATTTTTTTTTTTTTTGAGACAGTCTCACTCTGTTGCCCGGGCTAGAGTGCTGTGGCGTCAGCCTAGCTCACAGCAACCTCAAACTCCTGGGCTCAAGCAATCCTCCTGCCTCAGCCTCCCGAGGAGCTGGGACTACAGGCATGTGCCACCATGCCCGGCTAATATTTTCTATATATTTTTAGTTGGCCGATTAATTTCTTTCTATTTTTTAGTAGAGACAGGGTCTCACTCTTGCTCAGGCTGGTTTCGAACTCCTGACCTTGAGTGATCCGCCCGCCTTGGCCTCCCAGAGTGCTAGGATTACAGGCGTGAGCCACCGCACCCGGCCTCTACAGCTAATAACAACATTGATTGATTTTTAATTGCCAGACAAGCAAATTACATATATTTATACATCCAACAAATATTTGAGACTTCTTATGTGCCAGGCACTGTTCTAGGCAATTACATATATTATCATTTAACAGGCAATTCTTAACGCCTAGTTAAGGGTCAATGCCTTAAACCAGTGCTTCCAAAGAGTACATCATCAGCATCTGGGAACTTGTTAGAGATACAAGTTTACAATTTCTTCAGCCTTACCTGAAACTTACTCAGAATCTCTGAGGGTGTGGACCAACATCTTTTCAAATTAGCCTCATCTTTTTTTTTTAGATTTTTTTCTTTTGTTTTTAATTCTGTCTCTGTAAAGACTGTCAAAAGTTGCCAATGCTGATTATATTTCAAGTGGTCATGCGGAGTATTGGGAAAAGTTTTCAATTAGCAATAATCATGCCTCAGATAAACCTCATTGGCTACCATACTGCCACTGTGCAAAACTAGAACAACAGTTCTTCTGCTGGGGATAGTAAGGAGGGAGGATTGGATTGGGTTTCAGTGGGGTCCAGGAGCATAAAAATTGTATGCAAAATTCTGTGTATTCACATACGCATTTTCTGGATCTTTGACTTTGGTCAGTTTTTTAAAGAGCCCTAAGCCCCTAAAAAAAAAAAAAAAAAAAAAACCAAGCCAGCTGGGCACAGTGGCTCACACCTGTAATCCCAGTGATTTAAGAGGCTGAGGTGGGAGGAATGCTTTAGCCCAGGAGTTTGAGGTTGCAGTGAGCTGTAAGCCTGGGCAACAGAGTGAGAACTAGTCTTTAAAAAAAAAAAAAAAAAATACTAGGGGAAGAGAACCAACTGCTACTGAGTCTCCTACTGCATACCAAATACTTCTGCATTATATTAGGTCATTTATCTTCACAATTCTGTAAAGTGACTATTATTGTTCCTGTTTCAGATTCACAGATGAGAAAACTGAATCAAAGAAGTTAAATGGCTCGCTAAAGTCATATAAAGAGGTGAAGCCAGGAATAAAATCAAATTTTTACTTCAAAGACCACACTTTACCACTATGTCTGATTGGAGTTCTCAAAGGGTACATCAGAATCACCTGGAGGACTTATTAAAACAGATAGCTGGACTCCACTCTCAGTTTCTGATTCAGGAGATCTGTGGTATAGCCCAAGAACATGCTTTTTTTTTTTTTTCCTTTTTTTTTTCCGCTGAGACAGAGTCCCTCTGTCACCTTAGGCTGGAGTACAGTGGTGAGATCACAGCTCACTGCAGCCTTGAACTCCTGGGCTCAAATGATCCTCCTCCCTCAGCCTCCCACATAGCTGGGGCTACAGGTGCAACCTACAACAGCTACTTAATTTTTAAAATTTATTTTGTAGAGATGGGTTCTATGTTGCCCAGGCTGGTCTTAAACTTCTGGGCTCAAGTGATCCACCTCGACATCCCAAAGTGCTGAGAATACAGGCATGAACCACCACACCCAGCCAGAACTTACATCTCTAACAAGTTCTCAGGTGATGCTGATGCTGCTAGTAAAGGGACACACTCTAAGAAACAATGCTATTCATTCATGCAACTACTTATTCAGTGTTGAATATATGCCAGGATATACCACGTTTTAGATCCTAGGAAAATGTAGAATAAAACCAGATCCATGCATTCGTGAATCTTAACATTCTAGTGGGGGAAAACTGATAGCAAACAACAACAAAAAAAAATTAAAAAGAAAAAAAAAATAGGCCAGGCATGCTGGCTCACGCCTGTAATCCCAGCACTTTGGGAGGCTGAGGCAAAAGGACCACTTGAGGCCAGGACTTCAAGGCTAGCCTGAGCAATATAGCAAGACCCTGTCTCTACAAAAAAATTTTAAAAATTAGCCAGGTGTGGTGGTGTGTGCCTGTAGTCCTAGGAAATCAAGAGTAATGAATGAGTCCTGTGATAAAAAAATCAAGCAATGTAAAGAGACGAGGAATAAAATTTTTGATAAGTTGAACAGGTAAGACCTTTCTGGGATGACACTTGGGCAGGGAACTGAATAAAGTCAAGGAGTGAGCTATAAGACTTCCTGGAGGAAAATCATTCTAAGCAGAGGCAAAAACCAGCAAGGCCATTATAGCATGGGGTCAGATTGTGCACAGCATTGTAAACTACATCAGACTTTAACTGTTACTCTTGAGTTTGATGAGAATACTCATCAAAGGTACCTTTTATAACTATTAAAATCTTACCTATTATGTAATACAGTTCGTGCAGAATATTCCAATAAAGTTAATGGCACTTGCAGCATTATAACTGGAAGGACTTCTGGTTGTTCAAAACAATTTCCAAAAAGATCCAAGTATTCAAGGGATAAATTTTTAAACTCACTAGGCAAAAATGGAAGCTTATTTCGGGCTGCTGACAAAAAACGAAGGTTTGTGAGTTGTCCTATCTTGAAAGGAAGTCGAATCAATTCATTATCGTCAAGTTTTATATCTGTGAGTTCTTGGAGCTGACAGAACTGCATAGGGAGTGCCTTGATTTTGTTCTTGCTGAGATCCAAACACCGAAGTGACTTTTGGAGTGTAGAGTGACACAAGGCTACACTAAATGACTCCAAGTGATTGTCATTCAGGTTAAGTTCTTGAAGGTGTATGAGGTCTCCAATTGTAGCTGGAAGCTTTTTTATATGGTTGTGACTCAAGTCTAATTTCCTAAGGTTTTTTAAGCAAAGCATGCGCATATCAACTCGGACAAGCCCACAATAAGAAGTCTGAAGATGTTCCAGAGAATAAGGGAAGTTCTTGCTTAGAGGATAGTCCTTTTTGGATGTGATAACCATTTTAGTTTTAAACTTTTCAAATTCTGAAGGCTTCACTGGTGTGAGCGTTGAAAGTGGTGCGTCAACATCACAGCCCCTATGAACCAGTCTCATAGCTGAAAGGAAACCCTTTAAACTGCTGGAATTGGCCTGAATAAACAAAAATAAGTTGTAGCATTCTAAATTCCATTTCAATAGATAGTATACACACTAGTTCTTCCCCTAACAAACTCTGTCATTATATATGAATGTGATACAATCATTTATTGAAATTGGCTGTAAAAAATAAATTTTTTACCAGCCTGAGCAACATAGTGCGACTTTGTCTCTACAAAAAATAGAAAATTTGCTGAGTGTGGTGGCTTGCTTGTGTCTGTAGTCCCAGCTACTTGGGAAGCTGAGGCAGGAGGATTGCTTGAACCCAGGTGTCTGAAGTTGTAGTGAGCTATGATGACACCACTGCACTCTACCCTAGGCAATAGAGACACTGTCTCAATAAATAAGTACATACATACTTTTTTTTTTTTTTTTTTTGAGACAGAGTCTCACTCTGTTGCCCGGGCTAGAGGGAGTGCCGTGGCGTCAGCCTAGCTCACAGCAACCTCAAACTCCTGGGCTCAAGCAATCCTTGTGCCTCAGCCTCCCAAGTAGCTAGGACCATAGGCATGCACCACCATGCCCAGCTAATTTTTTCTATATGTTTTTAGTTGGCCAATTAATTTCTTTCTATTTTTAGTAGAGACGGGGTCTCGCTCTTGCTCAGGCTGGTTTCAAACTCCTGATCTTGAGCGATCCACCCACCTCGGCCTCCCG